>JABASC010000049.1:0-83024 GCA_019776185.1 Plutomurus gul | reverse complement strand
CTCACGAGTCTTCAGCCCTGTGTAGACGTATTTATCGGAGTATGAGTCTTTATCGTTTTTGAGGATTCTGAGTCTTTATCGAATACCGTGATTCTGAGTCTTTATCGAATACCGTGATTCTGAGTCCCCATAGAGGAATCTCCATAAATTGCTTTGTTACTGGTTCATGTTTACCCAAATATAAATATTACGTTAAATCATTTTGGACTACAAAAGATAATTTTGGTAAAAAAAGAAAATGTGGGTTGGATCATGGTAAAATAGACTATTGGCGCTTATTGAAAGATGTAAACCTTTTAACCGTATCGGAGAAATTTATATATATATTACGGCTAATCTGTGTAGCATGTGTGTTTGCTGGTATACATATCTATTATCTATTAACTTTGTATATACCTAATATTTTAAATTTACTTTAGAGTTGAATCACTAAAACATGTAATCCAGACTGCATTCAGAACAAGAGAATCCAAGAGCGAAAATACTGTATTTATTCCTACGCAAAGAACAGATTACCTAAAAAGTCAGCCTTTGTTTTGTATCAAGGAAATTGTATACTCGTTTTGTATGTACATATATTATTTCTACATATATTGATCCATTCTGTGTTTACATAAAGGACAATTGGTTGCGACTCGGTCTATAAATTAACTCCTTTAGTGTAAACGCTATATGCACTTGTACAGTTGCTTATCTATTGAATTTACTTATTCCAATTAATCAAATGTATAATAATTAACGAATCGGCGTTTAAGTACACATGCTACCTTTGCAAGGGCCTAATAGTAACGACACTAGTTAAACGATCCATAATAATCGAATCCTTTTATTGGTATTACCAATAAATTATATTTCCTGAGTTGTGAATGTGATATGTATGCAAAGGTATTATTTGTGCCTTAAAGTATTCGCAAATTCGCAATATGCAAGTCCTATCTCAAATTATTATGGAATTACCTATAACAACCATGCATTATGCATACATACATACAATCATCGTTGAGATTTTGACTGTCTTGTCAAAGCCTCACCAACTGTTTATCCAATGATGCATCGAAAACCGTTAGTGAAAAACTGTTCAGTTCAATATCGCTGAAGAAGATTTGATATTGATATATTCTGCTCGCAACAACCACTCAGTCAGTATAGATAGACATTTCTGAAAGGAAAGTGGAATGCAGTAGGTACCAACTTCACAAAAGGACCACTATAAAGGAAATTAATAGCACCACAGTTATATGATGTATGCAAAATGTAATGTGAATTTACGTATTGTACTACATCTCTGAATGGAATTTAAATAAGCTGCTAAGGCAGACTTATGATACAGATGAGAGCGTACAGCTGCCCATACGTACATATCGTACTTATGATTGATTGATCAAATATTAGATTCGTGATTAGAAAAATGAGAACTGGGTTAAGTCCACACAAGTCGATGATACAAAAGAGAGACTTTAATTTTCAATGTATTTCTCGTGTACTGTACTCGAACGACGATCGTTGCCTTACGTCAACCCTTACCATCTTCTTCTTCTTCATAATTCTCGACGAAAAGTATAACAGACAATCCAAGCAGTCACAGCACAGCGGCAGCGGCGACCAGATTCGTGAATGATGAACTGAACTTAAACTGCTAATCAACGGAAGACACGATAGAAACTGACAGTGACAACTTCTCTATGCTTCGTCCCATTTGGTTTCACTTGTACTTGTCTTTGTCTCAATCTTTTCAGCTATCTTTTACGATGACTCTCTCTCCTTGTCCGTGTGTGTCCTGCCTCTCTAGCCAACAACTAACTGTCTTTAATCAATTTGAACAGCCAACAGCTCCAACTGCATTTCGTCCTAACTATTGGCACTGTGATTGAGATTGCATGAAATGAATGCACACGTCTATGCATATTTTATTTATCTCTTACACATGCTAACATACATATTCTCTATGATGTACAAGTATTAGTATGCACACGTTTACGTTTGCATTTTGCATAGAGCAATCATTTTACAATAATAGATATCCACTTCATTATTGAGTGAGTGGTCTCCGAAAGAGTTCCAACGATTCAAAACAAAGCAACTCTTTCTTCCTAACTAACTAGACAAACAATGGTAGGAATAGTGAAATGTCGACATGAGACTGCTGCTACACTAATAAGAGCCGCTTGAGTGGCAAGATCAAGGTTCGTCTCACCAGAAATTCGTTCCACACAGCCCACCATACAAAAAGTTAAACCATCCACTAATTTCCTAAATCTCCGTGCTAGGTAGCATGCATAGCCATTTCTGTGTGCAAGACGTCATTACGCCCAGCAGTTGCTGACAGTAGCAGTCAAATGCTAATCAATCAATCGAATCCTTTCATAAACGAAACTTTAGCGTCCTGCTGATAGTGACAGTCTGTTCTACGCTAGATATGTTTTGTTATGTATTCATTTTGCCTCGGTTTGTGAAAAGAAACATTTGCTACCCATGGATTCATGCTCACTGTTGTATTTAGGCACAAGCGTCTCATAAATAAGTCTGTAATAATAATAATTATTATTTTAACTAAGAAAGAGCACTGAAAATACATTCTTTTATAGTATAATGCAAGGCAACAGACAGGAAATCCTATTGTATTAGAATTCCAATTGTATGTGTTTAATTGTATTTATTCGAGATTATTGCATGAATGAGCGAGAGTGACTTTAGCTAGAAGACTGTCAAAAGTGACAGAGAGACCTGACTCGGTGTGTGACAATTTAAATTGAGGAATAGGACTTTGCTGTTGAGAGCGTGCTATGAACGGCTGTACTTTAGTCGTCACTGGTGAGTTATGTGCGTATTGTGATCCAATTATTTGAGTGTGGACAGGCAAAACGAGAGGAAAAGATAAATAATGCATATAACCGGTTAAGATAAGAAATTGAATTACGTTTGCTGCTATGGGGTGCTGCTTCTGAGCTGGTGGCGCTTCAATGGTTTGGTTGACAAATCCCGGAAGGAGCACAAACAATCAAGAGTGCACACACGTACAATAAACAGGTAGGTAATAGACTGAGCAATTTGTACTTTACAGATATTGAATGTTCTGTTGGTGTATCACGACCGAGTGAGATTGTCAATCAAATGTGTAATGTCTGAGATAAGTAATGTAATTGATATGCAAATCACCTTCACAGAGTCAGACTGCACTATTGCAATGCTATTTCTGCCGTACACTAATAACAGAATGTATACTAAATGTGTGTACACAATCCCAAGTGACACAGGAGAGTCTCTCTCTCTCACATTGACTCCCAAGTACTCACAGTGAGTCAGTGGGACACAATCTTTGACTGACTCGTCTATCTCGTTGCTTTGAAGTTGTTCAGGACGGAGTATGAGTGGAGGAGAGGTGCCAACGACCAACTCTAACTAACTAACAATAGTGGGGAGCAGCCAAAGAAATCTCAAATTTTATCAAGACAAGAAAAGAATGCCCAGTCAAGTCAACGGTCCACTTACATTAGCCAAAGACGTACCCATTACCACCACTACTGCACAAGTACGTATTTGATTACATTACATTAGAGTCAACTCTGAAGTCTTTCTGTTATACCATTATGGACTCGTGTTCCATATTCCATAAGTCTGATCTACCCTCTCCTTCTTCTCCTTTGCTTTTCTCATTGCAAAAGGGAAACTTGGCATTAGCATCGCAGAAAAGTAAGAGCATGTGTGTGGTTAAGTTACCTGTTGATAGAAACAGTATGTACCTGAATATATACATAGTCTGGGGATTGACTATGTTCTACAGCAGCAGATGCTGTATATCGCGTGTGTTTTCTTCTCTGCTTCTCTAAATCTATCTAAAAAGTTATTAAGTGCTGAAGATAGTGGACTATAAGACGTCTGCACAAAAGCACAAGTGGTAGACAGGTAGCTGAGGGTGTAGTCATGTATGCCTAAATATATCTATCTAACCTGTGTGCATTGTACTTTATTGCATGTGTGCAGAATAGGTTTTAATATATGTCGGCTGCTTCGTTTAGTTACTCAAATGATGTACATATAAGTAGTAAGTAGTAGTTGGACAAAGCAATCTCTTCACACCGCATAATATCACAGAATATTATAATGGTTGCCCTTTATTTTGTTATCATTATCATAAAAACCGTGCCAAGAGTAATAAATAGGTATAAGTCATGTTATGTGAAGCTACACTCACTGTTCTCACTAATCTGCTATGTAACATAACGTCCCATGTGCATTAATATATGGCCAGAGTGTGGACACTGCAAAAATGGGATGAACTATAACAATAGAGACTCAACTCACAACAATCAGACCTGGCCTGGCTCGCCTCTTCTCATTATACGCTTTACTATTCGTTTTTTTTGCATTCAGTGGATTTAGAACACGCTTCTTTTCTTATACGTACATAAATATATATCTTTATATCCATGCGAAATTAATAGTACCTTACGTTTAATATGTGACTACATTGCTTACATAACGATCGAGCAAAACTGTAATTGTCTATGTTTTCATGCTGAAAACTATTTTTCCTTACGCTACACTCGTTTTGCCATTCGTGAAGAACAATTGCTTTTACGTTTGCGAGAAGGTATTCCCATAATATTTGTCAGCTTGCAGTACCTACACATATGTACGTAGTTATGACGTATTGCTTATTAACTGCTGTAAGTTGGCAGTCGAGGGAGAATGGGAGAATGAACTGTCAGTCGCGTTTTCTGTGAGAGAATTGCCAGAATTCCATCACTTTTAATATTGTTAATGCTGACTACTGCTGGCGTTGGTTCTACTTACAAATGATAGTATAAGTATGGTTAAGGGGAGAGAAAACATGATATTCAAGGAATTTTTAAAGATGCTCCTATTCCATAATGCTACTACAAAATTAAGCTGTAATAAAATCTAATAAGTTGTAGACTAACTGTCCCAAACCGCCTTTCTGTGACCTTTACCTGTATGTACATATAAATGAAATCAGAAATAAATACTTTTGTTTCTAGTGATTTATGATGTAAGGTTGAAATTATACATTTGCTTACTTTTGTCGTTTAATTTAATTAGTTACAGAGATTTATATACGAAAAAACAAGAAAAGTAGTAATAAATGAAGCCGTATTGTGCATAATTACACGGAGTATTAAAAATAAATGAAGCTGCTGCATTCGTTATTAGTCCATGTGAAACATGGGAACTGAAGGTAAATGTTTCGAGTTTCGACTAATGTTACACTTGTATACAATGCGGTACGATGTTTTGCCCACAGGGAATGTACTGTACATAAGTACTTTACCGTGAAGGTAATGTATTAACTTTTAAAGTATTTACCTTGCATGTACGAGATCTCTGTCAACTTGCATTAGTAAAAACTATCTTATATTGTAATTAAATGTTCAGCAAAAACGTATTTTATCCAGTATTAATTGTAACAGAGTTAATGTACCTCTATAAAAGAAAATTCCATTGACTTTAGATATTTTAACATTACTTCTCGTAAGGCTGCACGCTAACAAAAGTTACGTTCTCGTACTACACTGACTGACTCACGTGTTCAATAGATGCCATTTAAATGGGACAGACTGTGCGATTTCATAAGGCCTCGAACTGTCTAAAACATGTATGGGTAAGATCGCCTTAGATCGCATCTCCACACACAGAAAGCAAAGCAAAGCTGAAAGTGAGTAGAGCACAAGTTGATACTTGTAGTAGTACACATTGGTGATATTACAAACATGAATGAGTGAAAGATCATTTCACGCGATAGTGACTTACAATTCTCAAGAATGTTTCGATGAAATTAAATGAATGTAAAAAGGTGCGTAACAGTAATAACATCATTTGTACTTTTCTTTGTATTGTTTGTGTTAAAAAAAATTCATTCAAATGATCAAAGTCTCGATAGCTATATACTTACTTACTGAATAATACACAGTTATAACTTTACTACAATATATATACCATATATTATTTACACGGGAATTTTAAAAGAATAAGTTTTGAATATTAAATGGAGAAGTTCAGATCACAGTTGTTTCTGCGTAGAATTTATTCTTTTATTGCTCTGTGGCTGTGTCTTTGGTCGTTGTGCGTAAAATCTGATGCCACGCTGCATTTATCTGTAAAGTAAATCGCCTACCTCATTCTGATTTATTATAATTTTAATCAACTACTAATGCTAAATAAGCTGACTCTATACAAACAGGTAGATATGTAAACGATACGCAAGTTCTCAGGATTATTTTCTGTCCATTTCACAATTTAATTTGTACATGTGTACGTACACAAAGTGTAATTAAGTTCTGTTGATTGTTATATGTTCGTCATACACATTTGATTGCATCATGGAAAATTGCTAATTATATGTACAGCTTGGGAAGTTATCTCTCCAAGTTTACTACGAACGAACCAGCTACTGCCACAGTGGTATAGTAGTCCATGCTCGCCTTTGACAATGAGACAAATGAGAACTTCTTGAACTCATTTATTTTATTTCTATTGAAATAGAAAAATGTCGATACACAAAAAGAAATTATCTAAATGGGCCATGAACATTCTTTCTGTTGATGAGTGGCCGTATTACTTACGGCTTTAGGAAAAACCCTGCAAAAGAGAGAGAAAGAAGAATAAACTGAGGATATATTTCAATGCGTTCCTATTTATTGTAGTAATTCTCTTGCCGCATATGTACATGTTCACTACAGTACTCATTTGTATTTTCAGTGGCATGTATTGAATGATCAATTGGCGACGATGACTCATGGAGTGCTACGAAAGTAAATTCGAATAAAATAATGGGGATATTTTTATATACTACATACATACATACTCCTGCCACTACCTTGTTTGATTACAGAAGAGAAGGAAAGAATGGCTCTGTCAGAAAATGCAGAAACTCAAATAACATTTAATTTATTGCTACAGTTTATGCACGTACTTATAGAGAACGTTGTAAACAAGCAGATTGTTATACAATAAACAATTGTACCACCTACCGATAAGTGTAGCTGAGACATTCCTACTTTGTACAAAGATAAGATGGCACGTAAGATTTTGTATTATACAATTTTATTAATTAATCTTGGGACGTGACGCGTCTTTTCTACCTAGATTGTATACACAGTATACACAGTGTATGTACAGTGGATAATCGTCACATTTGTCGCCATATAAACTGCGTGTATATCATTTGCATAATGCATTTTATACCTTAGCTACTAGTAGACAGCAAAAGCGTGTATTTCCACATACACCACAACTACAACATGCAGTCTTGACTGTCACGCACACACTCAATAATTTTATACTACTAAATGTAATACACACATGAATGGATGTAGGTTTTTTTTTACAAAATCGTTGCAAACTAAATCTACAAGGAGGTCAACGGAGGTGCTACGAATATCCATTCTAAGAAGTATTCTGTATGGACAAAGGTGAGCAGCGATTTACGTGAGACGAAAGAGATCAATGTGCTAGATGCAACATGCAAGCAATAATTTGGATTGCCATCGTAGCAGCGATTCATGTTCTTGTCCGGCTGACAGTTATGGCGTCTACAATTTATTGAGTGGACCGACAACGACAGATGCATGCATGATGACGAATAACTGTGCCTTCAGATGTAGTTACTACACATTGACAAGCACTAAAATTATGGTCTATTACAGATATAAATTGCTCTATATTTTATTTTTCTGTGATCGACGCAATTTATTTCGCAATAACATTCGTAACGATTCTGTAAGAATATTTTTTATGTTTTCGAGCCTTTGGCTTTTATAGTTTTCTCCTTCTTCCCCGATGCTGGAGATGACATGATATTTTCCGACGGAGGAGTTTTTTTTTCAAGACCGGGTTCATCAATACTATTTCTTTGATTTGGAATTGAGTGAATGTTTTCATTCAGTTTGTTTCAGTAAGTAGTCGTTACATAGGTAGTCCTTGCATGAACTGACTGCACAGATTCTCACGTAATGAGCATTCATCAACATAAAAAGCAGTCCAAATTATCGTGGATGATCACACCACACCCATGTATTTGTACATTAGGAGATAAGTTTTAGATTCAAAGATAAAAGAAATTATCTATAGCTACCAGCATCACGCAATTGTGGCCACCACGCCAAATATATACATACACTCAATTGGTCATGCTCGTGATTATTAATTTCTGCATCGGCTTATTATCCGTGTATGTTCACAAATCAAGTATTACTTCCTATTATTCTCCTTTTACACGTATGGCAGAAAAGGAGTTGAATAAAATTTGTAAAGTAAACAGGAAAACGACTGTTTTAATAAGGCTTATTAGTAAAAATAGTTTCACATACTCTTTTAAATCTGAGGGTAAAGCAGCGTAAGAAGTGTCACACATTAATATGATTTAATCGTTATGTTTTAATTATAATAATTAACAATCAATTAGTATTAAATAAAGGGATCAGATAATGCGATCGTTAGTTCGACGATAAAAATCTCAACTTGCAGTCTAAACCTGAACCTGGACTCCCCTGACGGAAAATAAGAACACGTTTTTTAAAAAGTATAGCCGGTCGAATGGATTACAAAATTTGGATTGTCACTCTGTCCAGTCTAAACTCTAAACATTTAATGAAATGGAAATTGGAGGATAAATTACTATAAATACATATACGAAAAAATTAAAATTTTTGCCCGAAAAATCAGGTAAAACAGGCGAAAGTTGTGAAAATATGCCGTTAACAGTGATTGCTGACTGATTGTGAGTCCATCAAGCAATCAATGTGCTTTATTTAAATGTCAATAAATAACTCATTAGACCGGACGATATTGTGATGTCTGCTTTTCACCGGACGACAATAATGTATTTCAAATCTATTCAAATCATACCCGTTGTAGTAACAATAATCCAAAAATCTAACAATGCTGCCTTAACAATAGGACTATAGGACATCCTATATTCAGTTTCAAAGACTTTATTAAAAGTGTAAGAAAGAATTAAACAACCATCTTAGAACCCTTTGGTCCAAATCGTTCTTAGTCGTATTATCCTCAGCAGAATCTTTTACTCCATCAAAGGCTCTTCCTCCATTTCGGTTTGATGATTCAGGTCTTAAGTCTCCCCTGACTTCATTTGATACAGGATGACTTTGATTCTTAGTTTCTCGCCCTGTTCTGATATGACGTAAATAACTTAGACCTGGAGTGCCAATACAGTCCACAAATGCTGTTGAATAATAATAAAAAAGGTTTCAATAGCTGAATGCATTTTTATTTTTAGTAATGTAACCCGAATGTTAGAACCAATAATTTGACCCAAACTTATTTAAAATTCGTGATTTTTGTATAAGGGCTTACTGACACCACATCCGAGGACTAAGCATGAAACGGAAAGATAAACTATCCACATTTCGTAATCGCAATTTGGTGTAAAAAAATATTATTTATTGTATAACTGATGCACAGTCAACTTTTCAGTTGTTTATGTATCAATCAATTATTGCTAGAGGCTGGTAATAAACAGGAACAGTTCGGAGTCATTCACCTCTGAATTTCGATAAAACAATTAAATGATCATTGACCCGACCGTAAGTAGTCCACTGAGTACTATTGTTACACCAAAAATATGGGTGAGTATGATCTTGTATACTGTTTGTACCTTCTGTATCTGCATACACACAACACAGTTACCTTGCATTGATAAGTCATAATTCATAAATCTACCTATATGTATTGCAAGTACACAATGTGCACATTTAAATCGACGTAACGTATAAAAGTGTACCTAGGGATAGTTGCAGTGCAAGGAAGAATACAATTCCTAACAATTTATGTTTTTTCTCTTGCTTTTTGTTCATGTTCATTTGAATTATCTGCTGTCTAAGGAGTAAAACTCATCTATCAAAAGAAAAAAGCGCTATGCAAATGCACAATGAAGAGATATTATTATGTACCTTGATGCTTTCTGGATACGGCTCCTCTCTATACAAAATAATGACGCTGCTTTGAATTGCATTTGGCGTATCCTGTTTGATGATTCAGACAGTTAGTTAAAAGTGTCAATCATAGCAATTGGTAAGAGTATGTACAATGTTGTAGACATATACTATACTATTACCTTTAGCTATTCACTATTATTAAAGAGATTTTTTTGCAAATATAACAATATTACCCCTCTAATACCAAAAACATGCAACCATTTTTCTCCATACTCACCAGTGTGTTGGAGGCATTTATTACATTATCAGAGTACAGAATAATCATTTTTATATTTTTGGTCAAACTGTAAACAATTTTGGCGCGCTTTTATAAACTTTATATGGATAATTCATTATTATGAATGATATTTAATAAAGAAAAATATTAATTAAATATTAATATGTGAATATCGTGGTAATTATATCATATATTTTCGTCTGTGATTTGGTTTCATGTATGTACCTTATGTCATGCGAGTTAATCTACCACATCATAGAAATTGTTTTAGTGCAGGATGCAATCGTATGGTTTGACTATTAGAGAAAACTCGAAGGCATTACAAGGTATATTTAAATAAACATAAATAAATAAATATTTTTCCAAAATCAATTTAAATTGATTTATTGTTGATTTTAAGGTATAATTAATAAGTTTCAACAATCAGAACAATCTTTCTTCATTTCATGTCTTTTGTAGGAGACAAGCAAAACGTTGATGAACGAAATTTGACAAATAAATAAAGCTTTGAATGAAATAAAGAATGAGTCAGTTTTCTTGGCCGGGATCGAAAATATCGTCGCCTATTTGAAGGAAAAGAGGAGGAGGAGAAAAAGGAGTCCCTCGTCTGCTTTCATTTTTTGCGGTTTAGGCTTCTTCTTCCCCTCATTGGAAACCTGAACGTTTTTGCAGTCATCAGCATAAGTAGCATCCGACACTGAATCCAAAAAATACATTTGATAATAATTTCAAATATTTATTATAAAATACGTTTTTAATCTGGCGTAAAGTTATATTATATTTACTTACAACAAAAAGGCACAAGAGAGGAAAAGAGAGATCTCAGTTTAACTGCCATTAGGACGTATGTCCAGGTAACACCAGTTTCCAAACGAAGACGTATAAGAAAAGTGAGGATTGGTAATATTTACGGTAAAAGAAAACTTTTTATGAGATCGTTCGTTTAATATTATTATAGCCACGCAGTACATTTCCTGTTTACATGACCTGTTTTTGGTGTCACTGTCATATTGCTCTCCTGACTTCTGTGCATGAATTTTACGAATGGATATAAATTGATCGTGAAAATCAAACAGTAATTAAGTACCTACTACACTGAACCATGGAACTTGTCACTCCGCATTTGATGGTGCACATGTACATGTATGTACACTGAAGATATGAAACGGACAATTCAATGTTCATTCATATTTACTATTACTATGTTCAAATTTCTTTTATGTAAAACTAAATCAGGATGTTCGTAAGTGCCATCACAAAGTCCATTTCAACAACTCCTTCTAGGGACGTGTAAGATATAAGTAGTGCGGTTGCATGCTAACCGGTATAAAGAGAACGGCATATCTATACGAGTCTTATTAGGAATCTTTTAGGTGTTCTCAAAATGCAAAATGTGTACAATGTGCTAAATGATATTGGAGATTCGAGTACGTTTACAGAATTAACGTATCTAATTTCATTGAGTAAAGGGGAGCATCAGTAGCAAAATCATATAATTCCTATACTATATTTTTGCCGCTAGACTGAAGCATTCCTCGTGCAAGTTTAATTGGTATCTACTGACAAATGTTACAAGCTCTTGTACTTTCTTCTGCTTATACCAAAAAACGGAGGATGAGACACTCAACTCTGAAAATTCAAATTAGAATCCTCGTGTAATTCACCCTTTTGAGGTTCATTCACTGTCCTTGTTGAACAATGAACCTACCTTGCTGAATCAGGCCTTCGTTACTGCGAAAATAGCTTTTCACATCAATAACATTTCAGAATAGGGAGTTGGTAAAGTATTACTCATTAAAATTGGATGTCACTTCCCTTAAAATACCTGTATACAATGAGTTCGTATTGCATCACGCATTGGTTACCTAACAAATAGAGAATTTAGCACGTTGTTGCTTCCTGAATAGGTAGAAGTGAACAGATATCAAATACAGTTCGTCGCAGTTTAGTATGGAAGGGCTATCGTGTTTTGTTGTTGATTTGAATACAGTTTTTCCAATAGTTTCTTTTGTGTGTATACTGTTTGGCATATTTCCTTACCCAATGTCTAAATAATTCAGAGTCTTTAGCCTTTCACTTTAATATCGATTGTTCTTCAGAACCAGGGGAGTAGTCATTCCTAAAGCATGACTTGTGGGTTTTGTACAAGTTGTGCAGAGGGGTATACAATCAGTTTTTATTTGTACCGCTTATGTTATCTGCCCCAAAATTTATGGTAAGAGGGCAAAGCCATCTTTGATGCTCAATATTATACGCCACTGACTTTTACCAATAACTCAAACATCTTCACAAGGCAAACGTAGCCGTTCGAAAGCAAAATATCCAGTGTTTTGACTCCCAGTAGTGTTTGTTGAGAGTTCCTATTTTCTTTCGTTGTTTATTGTAGAAAGTAAATTCAGTGGTTCAACTAACCTAACTTCTATTCTTTTAAAGTGTCATTTACTCAGAGGTAAGTTTGTGTATACCCACACAAGAGGCTCAAAGAAATAGGACATCAAACTGTTGCCCCTTCAATGCTTTTGTTTGCTCTGGAGAATGTTTTGAACACAAGGTTGGTGGCCTTTTCCAACGAATTCGGGTTAAGTAACGTTGAGCAGCTCTTTTGAGTTCAATATGTACTCTAAATATACTTTCTAAATAATGAGCTCCCTGAGTCAGATTCCTTGATATGTTATATGATAGTAAATACATTAACACATGGCTTTTTTAAAATATGGAGCACACCATGAGTATGTATTTATTGCGTGTCACAGAAACAAAATTATATTGTCGTTTGATGAGACCGAACCGGAATAAATGATTAGGTTGCGTCCCATACTTTTGCTTTTCCTTCTGCATGACAGACAATGACAGTTACTTCTGGTTTATATGCCGGAGGTGGTGGTACGCATTTGTATTCATCCCTGCACACGGAGATTTGAGAGTGCACCTTTGAGGAACACTGAGAATTTTAATCGGTTATTAAATATTACTGAATAATTGTATTGTTGTTCTGTGGAAACAGAATCAATTTAAATATCGTCTCACATTTAAAGCAGTTGTCAAACATGAGTGTTTAAATTCTACGAACATATATACAGACAGGTAATACCGTTGTTGTGGTATGGGAGACAAACCTGACCTATATCGTCCGGGGCTGGAAGACAGTTTCCGCAGAAATGAGTACATGCGCTACCAACAAGGTATTACCCAGATACTTTTATTATTTTCATAAATGATCATTACATTTGTTGTGTGTATGCAAATTAATTTTGAATAATATTGAAAGTTATGCTAACTTGGTGTAATAAGTTCAATTAACAGTGGCGACTTCAGCTTTTGGATCAATATTTACTGTGACTCTGTTTTGTGGCTGCATATACTTCGCTTGCGCTAGACACAATCGAAAAGCCAGAAGTTAGTAATTAAGGATTCCGTTTGCACTTTCACTAATATATATAATACATTCATCGATCTTTCACAATGGAGGCATCTATGGTTCAAGGAAATACATACTCACACAGTAGACTTGACGTTTATTCAATAACGTATCTATTGCAGAATGGATTTAATTTAGATTAGATTGAACCTTGTGAATCTTTATTAAACTTTGCATTATTATTATTTATGTGATTTTACGGAGCAACTGTAGATACCATGCTGATTTTTAGTATTTATGTTTCTCCAAAATTTAATTAAGAACTGCGCATTGTGGTTGCAGGAGAAATGTGGAGAAGAGGAAGCAATATAAGTACCAATACAACCACTTCAAGTCTAGATTCTAGAAACATGCTCATAACACCTTATCCCACCAATCCAGACTTGGGAATACCTGTCGTAAATGCTGATATGAATTACACTGGTACTTAAACATTTGATTTGGAGACACTTGGTGTTTAGAACCATGATACTTATTATATTAAAAATACATTCATTGCCTTTAACAAAAATTGGTTTTAGGTTCTGCGCCAAATACCACAGGTCCATACTCTTGTGACCCCGTCATTCCGCAGTACTTTCAAAATACCAAAGTAAAATACGATGGATTGGTTTATGCCAATGAAATGGATATTACAAGCGGACAGTGTGACAAAAATGGCATACTGATGGCCAATGCTGCAAGAATTAAAGAAAACATAAAAATTTCTCAGCCAACGATTTTGCCTGGTAAAATTACCATCAAATTTTAGCCGTAAACAATGCCGTAAAACTAATCCTGCCAAGCTAAAATCCAAATATCTAATTCGAAATTTTTTCATTTTCAGGGTCCGGCGCAAAATTATCTTTTATTGGACCCGATAATTGAAGGCATACTATTCTTCTATTTCTATTTTATTCACATTATTTGCAAAAGAATTAGAATTATTTTGTTGAAAAATTATTAGAACTGCATTTCCATAATTATATAATGTAACTTATAAGTCAAAACATGGGCACTGTTGATGGTAAGGTGTTGTTTTACATTGTGTAAGTAATACGTAATATGTATGGAAGCTGGTGAAGGTTAGTAGTGTGTACTACATCCACTTATCACAAAGTAATGAAATGGAATCTACATTATATGCATGTGTGGCCTTCACTAAAATAAATAAATAAAATGATGTCAACCAACCGCGTCAATAGTACCTCTAAAAAGTTTTATTGCGTATTTCAAAAAGCTACATGCATCCCAGATTACCATATTATGTAGTTTCGTCTTCGTCTAGGTAATTGTAAGTGGAATTAGATAAAGTGTGTCAATCATTGGAAATGAAATACGTAGTTTTGTATGTGCAGGTCTTCGTATTCGTCAGATGAGACTGGCCCTCCGATTTTAAAAAATGTGGAAAATAATGGGTACATT
Source organism: Plutomurus gul (assembly GCA_019776185.1). Taxonomy (NCBI): domain Eukaryota; kingdom Metazoa; phylum Arthropoda; class Collembola; order Entomobryomorpha; family Tomoceridae; genus Plutomurus; species Plutomurus gul. The sequence goes on along the minus strand of JABASC010000049.1, from coordinate 68,011 downwards.
ATGAATTAGACTACATGCACATTTCTTATTTAAATATATAGCGACAATTTGATGTCATTATTACCATCTAAAATGGAATAATTTGTATCCAAATTTGTACATGTACAATCTAAAATGAAATTTCACACTAACGGTTAAGCTCTGCTGTGTAAATATTATCAGATTCATTCTTATCAGGTATCACACGTAGAACCGGCTACAAGCGTCATATAGTAATTAATTCCATTAAAGTGGAACTTCCGTCACACTAAATATATTAATGTGCGCACATTATGCTACAATACATTATATTTTGAAACTAAATAACTCAATCAATCAATCAAACTCCATAATTATCGAAATGCTCTCGAACTTTATCAATCACACATTGATTGATTGTGTGACAGTGAAACTTTCGTCATTTCAACTGTACATTAGATGAAATATTCGCATGACCATGGAATATTCAGGTTTACTATAAAGACTCTTCGTGTTAGTTCAGAGATTAGACATTCTCATCGTAGCTTTTACTTGGAGAAGAAGCGGCTCCAAAATAAATATTACATTAAAAAAAATCTATATCATACAAAATGGCACGAGATGCGGTAGCAAATTCAATTTTTATTTTGCTGCTTACAGCCGTAATTTCTATTTCAGGTAATTACATAATAGAAAAATTCTTATAGTATTCGAAATAATTTGTTTTAAATCTAATTCTTACCTAATAAATACATTTATCTTTATTTCAGGAAATATTGTTGGTGTTAAAATAATTGATTATTTTGAGGTAAGAATTGTTTTGAAAAAATGTGATTTGGTGATGTTACAGTGATTAAGCAAAATCACAGAGTTTGTAAATTTTTTCCTTGTTTTTCTAAAGTGGTTTTCACCAAAATAAATTATATAAATATTTACAATCTTATATAGTGTCCGCTGGAAAACGGAATTTTCCCCCATCCATCTGACTGCAACGCGTACTATTCATGCAAAAACGGTGCACAGCTACTTGGTAAATGCCCGGAAGGATTGTTTTACAACTCGGAAACAACATTGTGCGATTTTGCTGATCACGTAAAATGCAATAATGTGAGAGACTGCGTTTTATCAATGAATATCGTTGCCGAATAAATACCATTTACCTTTTCACTGAAAAACTAATAATACGACAATGGCTAATGAGTTAATACTTTAAAATTTTATAGAAGGGCGAGGGCAGGATCAAAGCATCTCCGAAATTCAACTGCACAGCAAATGGTGCGTTCCCTCATGAAACCGCCTGCGAATTATATTACACTTGTTGGGAAGGTCAAGATGTTCTTCACTCGTGTGCAGAATTAATGCTATTTGATCTTCGCTACGACGGATGTAATTTTGCTGACTTGACAGACTGCGGTGACCGAATTAGGCCTCCAGATTATCCTGGCACAGTTACTCCGCCAACACCCAGGCCCTCAACAACTACAGCAGACCCCAATGTGACTACAACCACAGGAGAACCCGACGAAGGCTACAACTGCACTACTAATGGAGCGTTCCCACACAGAATCTATTGTGAAAAGTATTATGACTGCTACGATGGTGTGGACACACTTTATGTTTGTGGTGGCGATATGCTATTTGACTTAAGATGGGCCGGTTGCAATTTTCCCGAGGACACTGCTTGCCAAGATCGACTTAGACCTCCAGGTGCACCTGGAACCCGTACACCTCCAGCTGATCTGACAACATCAACCACTAGAAGGCCAGGTTCATTTGAGTGCCCGAATGGGGAAGACGGACTGCATCCAGACCCTGAGAATTGTCGAGGGTTCTACCAGTGTAGTAATTGGCAAGCATATCACTATACATGTCCTTTTCCACTTCTGTATAACCCTGCTATCTTTGCCTGCGACCATCCTGGTAGTGTCGACTGTGGTGACAGGCCAAGCCCTTGAGGGGAGTTTGAAAGACTAAAAATGAATGCAAACTGATCAATTTCATATATTGTGAATATTAAAAACAAGTTTATTAAAACTGTATTATATTTTAGAAGAACGTTAATTTATTAATTTATTTATTGTATTATATTTATATTTTACACGTGCGTATTAATTAACAAACATACGGTTTGTGTAAATTGCTATTGAAAGTTTATTGTAGTTATTATCAATTAATTAGTACTACGTTATCTTAGAATACCTGACATCACTTTGCCAATTCACATTAGAAATCTTCAGTCAGTGTAATTATAGATGAATCTTATACCTAAGTTATATTTCAACTTATCACGTATTAGCAGTTTTCATTGGTTAGTAGCGTGAAACTCTCTTATTCGCTTCTGAATCGTCACTCGTAGGTCCCAACTATGTTTAAATGGGGTAATACATTTTTTGCAAGGTTTGGATCTAGAGTTGGTAAGTTCAAGCAAACTTTTTAACGGAAGCACTGCTATTTCAGGGGATCTCTCATTAATCGCATCTCGAAAAGTCACGACTGGGATTTCCCAACTGATGGGATCTTTCTATTAGAATTATAACATGAAAACATAAAATGCTACAAAAATAGTCGAATAATTGTGTTATAAAGGTGAATTACTTTAACAATGTCCCTGATTGGGATGGTCGTTTGTGTGAGATCTTGACTAACGACTAAGGTAGCACTGTAATTAAAAGCGGTAGCGCTATCAGCAGCCACTGATACCCACCAGTAAATCATGGCACCTGAAATCCTACTTTTCTCTAGAAACGTTTGTCCATCGTACTGGAAACTAGTGTATGACCATTCAATTGAACCATCTGAAAAAAATTGATTAGTGTTAAATACGGTTGACGTTAGTAAGAGGTATTACCACTAAGCATAAAATAATACAAATAAAATTTTGTTATTCACGTAGAGGAGGTAAGACACTTTGCTTTAAAACCATCTCGTTTTTTTTTGTGGGAGATCCCTGCATCCCATGTTTTGTAATCAAATGAGTAATGAATTTAGAGAAAGGTATTGAATTTTCTACACAGGGAATTCCACATCTTTCATTGCACAGGATATTCCTGTAAAAGGAATGATAAAAATATTTGATTAGTTTAGTTCACCTACAACACTCCTACACAATTGATAATTTATGCATATAAAAATCCCTTCTGCAATGTTATGTTGCACAAAGAAACAACCTGAATCCGCAAGACTCGAGGTGCATCTTAAACCTTCCTCCTGCAGGAACACCAACTTTACAACCTTCTCCGATATAGTTGCAATCAAACTTTAGCAGACTGATCATGGACTCTAGTCCTAAACACCGAGTTTTAATAAAATCCTTCTGACAAGTAGGACATGCACGGACTTCTTCAGAACAGTTTCTACAAATTGAGTGACCAGAACTACAGAGTACAATAGGTCCAAATGGAACATCCATACAAACGGGACATTCTAAAATTCTTGCAACATCCTCAACCGCTGGTAGCGAATGGATTCCACTGGTAGACCTACGACCAAATTATAATTAAAATTAACTCTTATGCAATGACGGCTGTAAATCCGTATGTAAAAGACTGGTAGAATGTAAATTTTCAAAAATCCCGCGACTAAATAATCTGGTTTTCACTGCTTTTACATAAAAAATTTAGTGCATAAATTAATACATAGAATTGATTTCTGCATTTAATGAACCTAAAGTTCTATTAATAGCTGGTTCTGAAGATAAACATCAATTTCGATTGATGTATTATGGAACTTACTTCTCGCATATTCTTTCTTCGACAATTATTATATCTTCGTCAGTTTTATCCATTTTCGGTTAGGCTTTACCACCTGTGCCTGTAAATCAATTTAATGATATTCCAATTTTATTGCAAATCTTCAGCACATGTGAAATCGATTTCAACAATTTGACTTTTAGTTTTGAGTGTGTGCAAGACTGTAAAAACTCTTATCATGATTTATTTGGTTGCCTGTCAATTGTCTTCAAGGGCCGGTAAGGAAAAAAGAAAAATATAATTGGTTGCTCTTGGTTACATGTGTAAATGAACGTGATTTTCATATGTACAACTAAAAAGAGGTGGGCAAGTTCATGTACTTGTGTACTTGGGAACAAAAGATCAAGTACAAAGTACATTTTGTACTTCATGCAAAAAGCAAAAAGAACCAGAAACATCAAGGTCATGTAAATTTTGGCTGTTCACAAACACAAATCGCAGCGTCAGGATGAACGTTACGTTGCAGCACCTAAAAGTTAGCCGACAGTTTAAAGAGGGCGCACGTACGTGTACACCGGCCATGACTATTTCGATGAATCATAGACATCTATCTAATATAAGGCAAAAGGAAAAAGGAAAGGAAGAAAAAGCTGAATGACCTACATCATTTAGGGCATAACTACCGGTAGTTCAAAGAAGACACTTATAGTTCATTGAACCGTAGCGTACAGTAATTCGGACCTTTAGTTCATCAGTCCCTTAAATTAATAGGATTGAACTTCACGTTGATCACTTCCCATCATGGTCACAAAAGGTCATTCAGCTTTTCCCAATCCTCATTCCGCTTTTTCTGAATGACCTTTAGTTCATCAGTCCCATAAAATAATAGCAATGAACTTCCCATTGATCACTTCCCATCATGGTCACTAATTTAGTGACCGTATGACCTTTATCGTGACACTAAAGGTCATTCCGCTTTCTCCATTCCTCATTCCTCTTTTTCCATTCCTCATTCCTCTTTTTCTATTCTTCCAATTATCATGGCCGTGTACACCCGCTACACCCCACCCCGATAATACGAATCGAAGTTGTGCTGTTGCATTTCAGCTGTCGGCTATAAATAATCTAATATTAAGACCCGAATATCTTTGATGAATCTGAATATCAATTCAGGGTTCGGAGAAGAAAAGTTTTCTTTTTATTCCAAATTTTTTCCCAAGGCTTTTGATTGGATGGTCTTACACATTAGTTAGGGGGGAAAACTTTATTGTCATCTGAGTTGACATTACAACTTTGCCAATTTAACACAGAATTTTAGTGACATATTTTGAACTTATATCTCAGGGTATTATAAAATAGAATATGTACATTGGGAACATATAACGCAAATGGCCCCCTCGCCAATTAAAACGTGTGATGTACCATTCGACGCAGAATTTTACGCTGATTTCAATGGTGTATGTTTGCGGAAATTCGAAATAAGGTAAAAAATCAAGATTTTAGTTTAAAATTTTACACTAGAAAAGGTACATTTTAAAGGTATATGAACATGAAGACGAATAATGTGTGAATATTCATTCACACAGATTTTAATGACGAAATTGGAACTGAAAGTATTTATCAGAGTTTTGGTTGAATACACACAAAACGCGAATTTAACCTAACCTAACCATATTAACAATATATATTATATGTATACGAAAATGCGTTAGAAATACTTGTAAAACAATGAACTAAAGTTTTTGCATAAAAGCTGTATTTTCAATACGAAGGAGTAAACTAAAGTTGTGAAGTGCCGATCGCGATGCATTCACACATATGTAAGTTATACTTTTAAAAAAGTAAACCCCCTGCATTTCTCCTCGGTCCTGGGGAAGTGCCAGAAAGGACTTAAAATTAAAATGCATTTACATAGGGTTCCTGGCGTTACTGCATCGCCCCTTAACTCGCAGTTTTAGTGTTGCTAGTGTGTGTATTTTCAAAAGTGCAAACTCGGCATACACACATTTAACATTTTATGGTATAATTCTTTTTCATTAAAGTGCAAATTGTGTAATGAAACAACTAATTCCACCCATAAATAAGTAAAGTTCGATTTGTATATAATGTTTGTTTTATTAACAAAATAAATTGAAACCATTGATTGCGAACCATGTAGTTTCAATTATGGATATTACAAATTACAAATTTGTAGATTATGTTAGTCACAGGCTTTTTAACTGTTGAGAAACATCCCAATGGTGAACTAAAGTTCGGAGAATAGCATTCTTGTAGGACATAACGTGGTAAGGTAGTCCATGTTTCTTCGCAAGTGCCTTAACTCTCTTCATTATACGATGGAGTCTAAACTGTGGAATATTTGGGAAAAGATGATGCTCTATTTGGAAATTTAGGTAGCCCATAAACCAATCACACCACCAAGATGGATGTACATTACACGTATAATTTAGTCCGTATTCAAGCCAATGCGTTGGTTCCATTGCCACAGGCAAATGAGTGTGTGACAGGGCAAAATTTGTCATCAAATAAAATGAAGAAATATAGTTGACTCCAAAGAAGTAAACCGTGAAGCCGATGTAGTAAGCCAAGGCATAATGAATGGCATATGCAAATAATTCAAAATATTTCCGATTGCGTAGAGAACACCTTGGCATGTAATATAGTTGTTGGGAGAGCACGTAAACGTATTCCACAAAAGGAAACAGCCAAGCCTGCGTACATTATTAAAAATATTATTTTTGTCACCCTTTAACTAAAATTATGCAACCGTAGTTACTCAAAAAAATATTACAGTATTACGAAAGCCGGTAATGAGAATTTGTTACCTGATGTTTAATAACCCAATTAGATTCCTTTTTAGGATCTTTAAAAGTCTTCACACTCATAGCTATTATTGGGAGCAGATGAATATCCATGTCATGATCAACTCTATTTGGCATTGCATGATGCCGATTGTGGCGTATTTGCCAGCCTTTTGCCGAAAGTCCTAGTCCCACACCTTGAACATACAAATATATCCGAGCTCCATGGTTTACTGTATCTTTATTCTGTAATTAGGTGTTAAACTACCAAAAAATAATGCTTGTCCCCATTTGTCCCATTTGGGGTTCCCTGTAATAGAATTATGACCGAATTCGTGCTGCAGCCAACCTATTTGAGGAAATCAATAATTTTATTAGGTGCAAATTTATATTCTCCCACAGTCTAAGAGAACTATAGGTATTAGGTCAAAATCCATTTCTGTAAGAATTGAGTTAAAAGTCCACTATGTAGCTTGATTAGAGAAACTTAGGGGCGATACTTTAATGAAGTCATTCAAAAATTGAGATTTTTCAATTCCCCCTTGCCCCTTTGTCATCTCTAGCATGGACACGTGACAAATACCAACCCCCGGCTAAGTGATGCCGTCATTAAAGTATCGCATTTCAATGCAATAAACCAATTATTCCATTCAACCAATGCTATTCAAGGAATTTAACGATGTAGCTTACCGCTTCGTCCATGTGCCAAACCCATTAAAAGCACACCAAATATTTTCAAAAACCAGCTTTGATAAAAGAAAATGTGGTATCCCAAAAATCCCATTAGTAATATTTCTACTATCCTGATTAGATTATGCACATAGGATGGTTGAAATAGTCCTTCTGCTTTGATCTCATTGTACAACTTTGCAAAATCCTCCGTCATAACTTTATTCTTTGTAACTGTTTGACTAGTAAGTTGAACTGTACACAAATGAATATTTATTAATGTGTATTTTTGATAATTTGCTAAAATTTTGTGGACTCTGCAGTGGAAAATATTAGATTTAAAAAAACTTACGTTCGGATAAATCAGCTTTCCGTTTCCTGAATGACTTCATTTTAGCTTTGACATTACTCATGGTTCTGTAATGAAATTGATTGATAGCTTCTGTGGCATCTTCCGACTTGTTCGTATAGAATTCTATAATTCTACCGCCTGGGTGCTTTTCTATCCAATTAGTAACATCGTAGAAGTAGCCCTCAAAAAGTATTTCTCTGATGTACGGTTCAGGTTTGTAACCTTCTTCTTGTATCTGCTCACCCTGGAGTTCCGACGTTAAATTCGGGGTCATTTTAGTGGAATTTATAAGTATTCACGGACACTGCTCATTTGGGGACTGATAAGAGAATAATGCTGTAGAAATCGACTGCTTAAAGTTTAGGAAGTACAAAATGTGCACTGGAGTAACCGCAACTGTCGGAATGAGTAAAAATGATGGAACAAAAACAAGAGAAACAGGTTTCGGCATCCGCGTGTATATACATAGATACTTAGAAATGTACATTTGCAAATGAGTATAGGTATACATAATACAATAATAAATTTAAATACTTTGAACTCAACTTTGTTTTCCTGAAGAACAGTAAAATTCTCTATTCACTACGTACGTCGGTGTTGTGGGAACTTTTTACGGTTCACTGAAGAGAGGAACGTGTGACAACCGTAAAGCAATTACGATTACGATGCACAGGTCTAAAGTAAGTGTAAACCAGGGTTTAAAGTAATGCTTGATGTGAAACAAACATACTTAACATTTGCACAGAAATCTGAAGTGCTGCACTACACTTGCTTCAATCGAAATTATGATTTTTTATTTAGATATTTTAATGAATACAGATAATTCATTTGTTTCAGGAATAAAATACTCATTAAATACTGTTCAGATATCATTTGCTTGCATAAAATCATCAGATTTACTTAGGTAACTATACAAGGATAGGATAGGAACCGCACTGAGGAGCTGTATGCACAGCGAAACAATTGTCTACGGGTGAATTTTTACACATTTTTTGCACAAATAAGGTCTAAAAATCTCTTATTTAATTCAATTACTTGAGCTCAAGGGGGAATCATTCTTTTTTAACTATACAATATATACAATAATACAATTAGCAGTAATAGTTTTTGATTTTATGTCTATTTGCAGAAGCTTCTTCAAAAGTTTCTCCCTGAGTGGGTGGAAGTTTCCTGTGTACAAAGATGGCCAACAGTAATGTGAGAAATGAGAATAAGAGCAGAAAATATGCGTTGAGGATATCCTAAATAAAAATCATACAAATACAATGTAAGTATAATAAGAAGTGAACTTTAGATGTTTCATTGCGTACAAAATTGGCCACATGCCTTTAAAGCCCATTTGAAAAGTTGGAAGCACCAATGGGATATCCAATAACACGAGAATGCAATTGCAGTAGTTTCAGGGCGTGTTTCGCAACTACTTAGTTCGCATACCAAGACCCACGGAAGTGTACCCAGACTAATGGAAAAGGCAATCACGTATACAATAACCAGAGCCACAGACCACGCCATCAACATACCGATACCAATGTCCCATATTTCCTGCAAGTCAAACAAATCACAATTTACTTTTTGAAGGTTTGAGAGGTCGAGATCGATATGCTGATCTCCAAATATGAATGCATCTATGTAATGCACATACATATGTAGAAAATGCAAATCGCGTCTGAACTGAAGTTGTATATAAAGTCAATGTAAATACAAATAATTCCTAAGTACCATCCACAACAGACAGGTGAACAAGAGCACATCGATGATGCTCATGCTGATAATTCCGATCAATAGTAATTTCTTACGGCCAATACAATTTACCAACAACATGCAAATTCCAGTTGATAAGACGCAGATAGAACTAATTCTGTCAATTTGAAAAAAACATAAAGAAATATATCCAAATGTTAAAATGTATTAGCTCATACAAACTAATTAATAGATTGCTCAAGAGAATAATATTACAATGTCATATCGCCTGGAAGAAAGCTAAGAACTCCTACAGATCCAAAATAGTGACCAATCATAAGGACGCTGCAAATCATCAATGGAGTTCTTAATGCCTTTACTCTCCACATTTGTCTCATGTTCTTGATTCTCATTTGTCTATCGACTTTCGTGGAGTTTTGAGTATCACATTTATTAGTATTGTCTTCAATCACTATAAAGATAAAATATCAATAGCTACAGTATACAATATTGAATGCGTGTTAGTCCTTACAGGTAAATCCATTTTCTTTGATTACCTAAGTCAGTAAAGGGTAATGAGTCTCGTTTGCCCAAAGTACTAGCTTTTACCACCGCTGGGCAAAACGGTAGCAAAATAATTTGGCATACTGCGGGAATGGCAGAAACAGCGAATAACCATGGCCAACCCGATTCGTTCCCCAGAATCTTGGGACAAGCCAGTATCTGTGTAATTAATACAGCCATTGACATTGCCAGTCCGTAGGTGGTTCCTACAAAGCCTCTGCAGGCTACCGGAGTGCTTTCCACAATGTAGATCAATGCGATTCCGGTACCCAGCCAAGTGCTAAGCCCGATAAGGAATCTGCCAACGAACAACATTCCGTATACAACATTCCGTATGAGCCATGGGATTTCGAAAGGCACTGCATCAGTACGGAGACAAGAATTGTGCAGTTATTCCACCAGAGTCCCAGTTTTCTGCAAAACATGAATGATTTTAATATACTCACGTACTCTTTCAAGTTTATAGGTACGGGGTGCATTGCAATTGCAACGCGAAGTTTACGGAACAAACCTTCCTAATCTATTTGTTACAGTTGGTATTAGAAGGCACCCAATTGATGATCCCAGAGAATAGAATATGGAAAGAAACTGTAAAGCCAAGTTTCCCACGTCATTTCGATCTTTAAGGTATCCTTCTGTATCAGCCACTGTTTTCTCAACAAATTCTTTGATTACCTAATAATGAAAACAAGAACCACTCATAGTAATTGTAAAACCCATGCACGTATATTTCCTTAATTTCTAATATTCTTAAAGATTTACTGGATTGATAGATTGCATGAATATTGCATCGGAGCAATAAACATGCTGAAATCCAGAGCCGAAGGATACTGCAACGATTGTCAGCACAATGTAGCCATTGGTTCTAGAGAAGAGAAACTGGAGAAACTGCAAACAGTGTGCACATGACTTTAAAAATTATTTGTATGCTTGTGTGAAAGTTTGGTTGAGAGAACGCCAAACACAACTACACTTATAGCAGCAGATGTAAATATTTATTTAGATGGGTATATTATAAGAAAAGTGAGCTTATTAGCCGTGCGATCGTGCAATGAGCACATGTAAACTTACCCGGTCCAATAATATACGGTCATGAACAGCCATTGCTACCTCAGGCTGCATAAAGTAGTAAATATTATCCCACTACCAGTCCAGTGCCCTCAACTGCAGGCAGGTGTGTCCATGTGATTAAAAATAAAGTGCTATTTCGACTTTTAATTTCACTGACCCAATAACTTTCACCAACTGCCTACTACATAGGCATGTATGATAGAAACAGAATTATTGCGTGCTGTTTTTTCTAATACGAAGTGTGAGGTTAATAAAATTTCGCACACAAAAGAGCTAACATGACGTGACAAATGCACTATGCGCTGTAACTGAACTTTACATGTTTATCTGTAAAACTAGGAGAAATTGAAAATAAGAACGAAAATATTATTATTGCCGTTTACGAAATGGGACATCTAAATTGTAGCTTGTCACCGGATAATGCATAGTATTAGACTGGCTTTCCCAGATTGGAGTCGAGCGCAGAGGAACGTATTTGCGCTTTGACTCTGCTGACTTTCTTTACTCCAGTATAATAAATGGTAGGCAGAGCATTCTGTCAGGTAAAGGCCCCAAACGGAAGGTAAATATTAAATTAGTGGCATTTTAGCGTGTATTGTCTCTTCATTGTCAGTTGAGTCAACATTACCCTCTCTGTCTCTCTTGTGCTCTTTGTACGCGAGCGGTGCACGTTGTCGTGATACATGCTTATTACGGAGAGGCAGTTATACTTGATGGTAGTAGTGTTTGTGTATTTTAATAGCGCATGACTTACTCTCGCCTGCTAAATAAATATGGATTTATTGATCTGTAGGCCTATATTGACTGTTGACGGAGGTGCTGCTAAATATGAGTGCAGTTAAAGTTAAGACGAAGACATCGAGACACTTGTCAATTTTGCAATGCGGCAGCAATTGCAGTTGTTCCACAACTCAAACTCATTCCATAATACGGCAGGGCTTTGCGCAGTAACGAATGTCTACTTCCGAAGGAAATTAAAACGAATGAGACTTTATATGACATGCTTTCTCTTCTGTGAACAGTGAGACTGACATGCCTTTCTTTTCAACACTTAACCCTACAATGCACAATATTTATATTTATTTAACTGAAACTCTGCAGTATAGTTTGGCTCGGGAATAAATATGCATATACATACTAGAAATTGATGCTTATTAATTTTATAGTATTTGTAAATGTGAAGTAGGTCGGGCTGTCACAAAGAAATATTTATAAACCTAAATTACAGCTCATTTTTGACTGTTGAGGCAGGACCGCAGCTATTTGGAGCCCAAGGAATTTCCGGAAGTGTTGCTAAAGTTGCATTTTTTATGAAATCAGATTTTTCTCCAAAGAGTATGAATCCCGCAACATTGTCCACACTGACATCGATAAAGCCATCTTCTCGCGTACCTCCAGCAGAGTAAAATTCTTGCACGATATCTGAGTCAAAATACACTCGGAATAGGTCTGTACCGTCAATGTAGTACATATATCCAGTAACCCACTTTCCGAACTTTAAGTATAGTGGACTGTTGATATCGCTAGCGTTGTAAATTATTTCAAACTCTCCTGTGTGGGTTAAAAACAATTTCCATGAGATTCATGGAAATCACAACGAATTATTTACATAATGAAAAGTCAATATGGGATAAAACCTTTAGGACACAATTTTGCAGAATATACATAGGTTCAAAAATTACCCTCTGCAGGATGACCATACACTCCTGCCAATTGCGGAAAGTCAACAACCTTGCCTGAGTAATTTTTCTTTGCCTTCTCAACGTATGCTTCTGATTTTTTGCTATTTAGTTTTTCTGCTATTACTGGAACTTTAGAAGTTCTTTCAATGCCTAAATTTAAAATAAATTCTTTGCTGAATTGTCGACATTAAACGCAGAATTTTCACTGAAATGAAACTACGTATGTATGATATTAATAATTTATTGTGTGTTTACCCATTAGAATATCAAATACTTGTTCGTGTAGATAATTCTGATTGAGTTCAGCAGGAAGATGCCCGGGACCATTGAGTGTGGTAAAAATTCCCAAGTTAATATCGGGGTAAAGAGTCATACTGCTGAGGAATGGTGCCCAATCTCCTCCGTGGTGTGAAAAAGACCACCCTGTAAAATATGAAAACTAACGATAAGGTTTTCACGTTTTGGCAATGGGAATTTGTCTCGACTAACTATTTGTTCCTCACCGTCGTACAGTCCAAGTGAAAATCCCGTTCCCATTGCGTATAAACCGTTAGCGGATCCAGCTTCATTTTCTCTTGGTGTTAGAAACGGCAATGATACTGCACCCGTGTGTAACCATTTCATGGCGTCCTTTCAAATTAGAGTATGTTTTACTAACCACATTAATTATATAAATTAATTAGTGATACTCTGATACTCATATATCTGCAATTATAATAGTATTATTCACCTCTCGCACGATTTGCTGGTTGCCAACTCTTCCGTAATTTAAATGGAACTGCATATACTTTACCATGTCACTGGGTGTTGAGACAATTCCTCCTCCTGCAAGAGCAACTGTGATGCGCCTGTTAAAATTTAATTTTCAAGCTTTTCTGCCAAAGTAGTTTCATCAACCTTCATATTTTCCCTTTATATTAGTATTTGATTCTGTACTTGTAAAGTTCTGGGTTCATTTTCTCCCAAAGTCCATTCCTTCTGAAATAACCACGTGACATGTTCTCTAAAAGGTCATAATCGACAGACTCTTTGACATAGGTGGATGACGTCATTCCAATACTTTGCATAAGATTTTCCAACTATTTAAATTGTAAATTCTTTGATGATATAGAATTTAGTAATTATGAATTTTATGAATTTACAGATTTTCAAACATTACAAATTATGTTCTAAATGAACTTTAGTAATTAATCGTAAGGATCACTTATTATTATACAGACTTTCCCTACTTTTAGCAGTGTTGGGATTATTGAATACTCAAGTGGCACTCACCAATGATTCATACGTCGATCCAGCAAGTTCTCCAACAAGCTTTCCAAGTAAATTATACATACCATTGCTGTAGGCAGCAAATGTTCGAAATTCACAGCCTTCTTCAGCGTATCTCGTTCGACTGCAAATACATTATTTTGATATATTTACTTGATTAATATAATTTGACAACGCATTTAAAACACAAAACATTGGTAACACTTTGAAAAATAAACATTTAAGTTGTATGAAACCCACTATGCCCATTCCGCTGCGTTCTCAAAAGCTCCAGACCCCATCCCCAAATTGGCAGTGTTTAGGCAATGCCGATGAGACATTAAATCTCGGAAGCTCATACTTTCAGATCTATACCTGTTTCCCGCATAAAAGCAAACGTTTAATAAGTGTGAAAATAGTTAGATAAAGACCACCCACAACTTTAAATACAGAATCTGTATTGTTAACCTGTCGCTAAAGGTAAAATTAGATCCAGGTAGAAGTTGCTTCAAAGGAACCTCTAACGCATACTCTCCAAGTTCGGGAAAACGCTCACTCAGTGTTTTCACTATCAAGGTGGATGTAAACGTCTATTTACATTCATTAGCAGTCTTTAATATTCATCATACAATAGTGGTTAATAATTTCGAAATAGAACATTGTAAACTTTTTTTAGTCAACCCTACTATACTACATATACAGTACAAAGAACGGGGATACCGGAATAGTACATTGTTTGCATACTAAACCAATTCCCGAACTCTTGCTCAATTACAGAAATGCCTAGACCGACAGCCCATCCATTAATTTTTTTACTGGGCTGAAACTTGGCCAACAAAATCGTGAAATTCCATTATACACTTTGGAGTGGAATAGGTGTTAACTGTAACAATATTTTTAAAAAATCTCAATAGCCATAACTAGAATTACCTACATATACATACCAATTTTCAGCCTACTTATAGAGAAAGATTAAAAATTTGCTCACGTAGGCTGAAAATTTGTATGTACAATGTACAACCAAATTCTTGAGTATAAAGGGGATATTTCAAATTTTGGAATTGCCCAAGGTGAATCGACGGTGGCTTCACCTTGGAATTGCCTAATTACAGCCACTGCCTTGAAAAAAGACCTACCTTGGTAATAGAGGCGATAAGAAATTTTGTATTATTTGTTGCATAAATATTATTCTCCACATCTCTCCATCCGTAGGCTTTAGAGAATAATATGCTATCACCGGAACCTTCAGTTTCTCTCACAATACCAAGTGCAATGCCTGGAACGTGAGTTAAGGGGATAAAAATGTTGTTAAAAACATGGTCAATACGTGTTTCGATTTCCGCGTCTAGGGAATTCACTGTGGCAGTTGTAACTAAAATTAAGATTAAAGATGTTGCTATTATTTTCATAATTATTCGTTTAGATAAATCAATTTGTATTCTCTATGTATTTTAAAAAACACAAAGTGTGATTGAAAGAATTTTTATTAAAAATAATTTGATTGTCCCAACCTAATTACCTAATGGTATATGGCAATTGTTATTCATATCTTATCTCATAACATAACGAGAAGTTACTGACTGAAGTGGAAACGATAACCCAAAATTTAATTCAAATTAACGAATCAATAATGATGAATCAGTTACTACTGAATGACTGCTTCACCTTATTGACCTTACACTAAATAATAAATAGGATAATGAACAATAAGGTTTGAGTTTGGATAATTTGATATAAACATGACTTGAGTGAATCACAGTATTCATGTAGTACCATTCAACCATGTAGTAGCATTCAAACATTATTCTGTCTTAGAATTCGGACGGCATAATTATGAATATGACTACAGTTTTTTATCCTTACAGCCGCAACTACTTAGATGGCAATGCGCAAATACACCACTTGATCGCGTCCTTTACAAAGATATCTAAAGCATAATTAAGCATATCCAACCACCGGTGGACTGCATCACTCATATCAGGCTCACATCACTTTGATACATATTATGAGGTGAGGTGATGCTCGTACAGGTCCTGTGAATGATGTGATGTAGATGAGATGCTTGCTCATTCTTGAATGAGGAGAAGCCGATGTGAGTCCGGCGTGTACGGCTTGAAGCTGATGTGAGTGAACATGCTTTGAATCATTGAGGATCGATTCATGAATTCATACAGTTGGAGCACAAACTCACCGTACCGTATACACATAATTGGATTTGAATAGGTAGAACTGATTGAGAACTTCACCAAATGCTCAATTTTATTTTAAGAATACCTGGAACGTCTAAAGATAGAATTACTCATTACTTGGGGCCCGATACCGATAAACACCTTCCTCAAACTCATACCTGCTCCCTTTCATACATTTCTAAATTTTTATTTATTGGTGAAGTTAGAATAAGGTATACTGAAGTATACTCGTTCGATTGATGTGAAGCAAACTCCAGGTATAAAATATTTGTATGAGTGAGGCTGAAGTGATGCGCTGAGGTGAGTCTGGCTTCATGTAGCTTACGTGATGTGAAGCTGAAGTGATGCTCACACACACATACGCAGGTGATGCCCAACTCAAATGGTCCACCCAGTGTTTCAATTTTCAATCTCGAATTCATATATAAGAATGAAGTAGTACAAAGTACAAACTGTCATGTATTATATAACTATACATGATGTATAGTCATAGAGATTTATTATAATAATAAGGCTGTATAGTTCAATATTCAAGGTCGACGTTTTTTGCGGGATCCAGAAACCACAATGCATTTGGTCGGTCCAACATCAGTGGATAGGATTATTTTTAGAGATAATTTGTGTTGGAGAGTAGGTTTTCCTTTTAGTAGTTCATTTGTTGCTTGTACTCTGTGCGGTTTACATTCGTAGCAAGCAGAAGTTACTTGTGATTATTTCAGTTTTGTGCTGATCTTCATAGAGTAATACAAGTGAGTCCTAAGTACTTACAAGTACTGAAACACTAAAACCCAACGACACTTTTTTCATCCTGCACGTATTCTCCTTAATCAAGCCATACCTACTTTTAGTTATCATAATAGTCATAGACATATTATAACCAAATTGCATTATCCATTTATATTCAAAATATGGTTTTACATACAAAATTTCGCCTGTTTAGCTATTTTTATAGAAAAAGATTACTCCTGTAATAAGTAGCAGTGCCTAGTGGCTATCAGTACAAATCAAGGTGCTGTATATACAGGGTGGCCCAGAAAGGATGATTCACTTTTTGATGTTTAATAACTAAGGAATGGTTTTCTTTATTCAAACGAGGTCAGCGATACTTTAAACAGCAATAAATTATCAATGATCGTAAACGAAGCGAATGACTGAAAGAGTGGGAAAATTTAAACTCCTTTGTTGTCTCTGTCTTTGTTTGTCACACTTTTCGCTTTCACTTAACTTTCAATTTTTCATTTATTATGGAATCTTTAAACTAAAGCAAAATAATTGTTGAATCGTTAGGTGTTACCTCCAATGCAATGTTACTGAGTTTTAGAGACGATTTAATCAACAGTTTCGAGATTTCGAGAATTAGGAAATTTTGACATAGGGTATTGTGAACGATGTGAACGGGTACTGTGAAAGATTGAATGCCGGCTCGCTTGCGGCAGTGCATCACATTCGGTGGTGCTCAAATCACAAAATCCAATTGATGATTTATTGCCGTTTAATATGCCGTTGACCTCGTTTAAATAAAGTGAACCGTTCGTAAGTTATTATTAAACATCAAAAAGTGAGTCACCTTTTCTGGGCCACCCTGTATATACATAACTTATTTAATATTTGAACAAATAATATTTCCCATTGTAGATTCGGCAAAAATATGAACATGGAACCTATTGTCGCACTATCCACTGGCTTGATGGCCGGCGTTGGAGCAACCATCAGCTTAGTAGGAGTGCCAGCAATTTTGGCTTGCGATGACCCTGTTCCGGCGTGGAGAGTGCTGTACAAGAGAGGATCCAAAATCGCGGTCACGTTTCTTCTGGTTTCTTCAGCATCGGCGTTGTCTCTCTACATTCAATCTGGACAAAAAGATATTCGCAGTTTGCTCGTGTCTGGATTATCTTTCGTAGTGATTCCTTACACAATCTTGTTAATGCGGCCAACAAATGACGCTCTGTTTGCTATTTCGTTAGACAGAAATACAGAGAGGGATAGGGAAGCCAACAAATTGGTTTCAAAATGGAGTAAACTACAATGGGGTAGGACTGTGCTCAATTTGAGTGCATTCGCAGTCACAATTCTTTTAATTTGTAAAAAATGAAATAAATGTACTTATCTCGCTGTTACACTTATATTATTAACACATTACCTACTATTCTTTCAACAGTATTACAAAGTGTGTATCTTTTCAATCAATGTATGTGTTACTGTCCGAATAGTGAGTCCACCGTTTCTGTAATAGATTTCCGAGTGCCCCCAATTGGGTCAATTTTTGCCACGGAGAAAAAACGGATTTTATTAAAATTCATCGTTCTGACGATAACATTTTACAAACGAGATTTTTTGTTTCTGCTTCACCTTTTCGTGCAATTTCATTTCACAATTTCCATTTCATGTTTTCAATTTCACTAACAATAAGGGTATGTAATTGGTTCACATCATGTAAATATGTAGTAATATGAGATTAGTGTCTTCAACTCAACAGACACTATGTTCTATTAGGACTTTTGCTAGAGCAGTATGGTGATGTTGTGTCAGCGCAAAGCGCAAGCCCGATATTGCCACAATTGCAATATCAATGTTCATTGATATTGCAATTCGTATTCAAATACGAATAATAAATGAAATATATTCCGAAATGTTAACAATTATAATGATATTTATATACGTAGCTTTGAATTCTTTGTCTTCCTTGCATTTGCATCTGGACCGTTAGAATCAAATTAATGATAAATGACAAGGCAGTTTTAAAGAAACCTATGAATTTCAGAAAATATCGAAATCGAAATACATCTAATGAGAACGAACAATCCGTGGAACGGGCTAGTTCCATAAATTTGTAACCGAATTGAATGAAACTCACTATGCATGCTTAGAACCAGGTCACAAACATAGGTATTTATGTACTTCTCTATTTCCAACGCAAAAATTTATCGTACTCATAGAATCATTTATTTGTTTGCATAATGCATGACTTATAGTAGACCGTTGGACCTCAAATAAATGCGCACTTTCATCATGAATGTAACACTCCTATTTTTTGTATACGTGTAGAATGAAAGGCAGTAAATATAATATGTCCGAAAGGAGATATGAGTCAGAGTATAAGATAGCCCTCAAAAATAAAAAAGTGGTCAAAAAATTGTCGTTATTTCAGCATAAATGGCATCTAGAGCTAAAATGACAAGGGAAAAGTAATGGTAAATTTTTAAAAAAATGTTTTGGGGGTGAGGTGAAGGGCTGTATAGGTTTGGGCTAATTTTCTTCGCAACGGTTCCACGGATTCCCTTGAAATTTTTTACAGATAGATAATTGAATTCTCCATGGAGGTTTTTCACGAAAATGCGAAATTCAAATTTTAACTATTTTTAAAAAATAAAATTTTGAATGGTTTTTTTGTGTCGAAAAAAAATTTATGTAAAACAACTTGCATGCTCTTTCATATGAGGCAAGTTTTTATTTCCAAAAAAATTAACTTTAACTATTGCATCGAGTACCAATAATACCAACCTATACATACCTATACACACATCTCATATTTGCACATTTGCGCTACTCACTCATTCAACAGGTTTCCAGAGGATCACGTATCTCTTTCCTCGTATTATATCTAGTTATGATGTTTTTGGACAATTTACCATGCCACTTATCTGCGTAATCTGCAGAGAACGTTTTTATATATTGGATAATATTGATTGGGTGAGCAATATTTTTGCACAATGTGGATTTGTCCGCGTGACAATCTGACAATACATCAATAAGGTATTTTTCATTATAAAGCGCTTTAACGAAATTATTTCTTATTATCTTGCTGGTTTTCATTATTGTTACACTCATATATTATGTTGTGCACTAAAATAAAGTCTTGCATCAAAACTCTTGAAACATTTTTAACTTTTGAATTTTATCAAATCAATATCAAATATATACAGACGTTCCATAATGCCCATTTTAATTGGTAAATATTTAAATTTTAAAGCATCAAGAAAATCGACAAAATCTATTTGTACACTTTCAAATAATTCACCGATCCATCACTAATAATTCCAATTCATGTAAACCATCTTTACATACAGCACATTTTGGTGAATACTATACATACACTTCTTTTTTGGTCATTCATTTGGTCGCGTGCCCACACAGGTTTATTATTTTTCAAATCAATCTTTATAAAGTGCTGATTAAATTGAAACGTAATATTTATGTTGTTCCTTATAAATATAATGTTGAAGCTTTCTATTTACAATTGATGGTTAAATTATATAAAATCACACTTTAAATAAATAGTAATACAATCACTATCTTGCTGCTTTTGTGATTACAGTATTTTGTTCTTCCCATAATCTCTACGCATTTTTTATTTTGTGCAAATGCGAGCAAACATACATACATAAATACAAAAGTGTTTCTTATGCTCATACATTCTATGTAAAGTGTATACATGGTTGTGTTGAGTGAGGCGTTCGTGGTGACATCTCATGTGTATAATGTATCGTATTTGCAGGCAGAGATGTCAATTCGAGGAAAACATAAATGAGTAATACTGTAACAAAATAGTAAATGTATGTACGTAGCAGTGACTAATCAGCAAATGTACTTATGTATATATGTAACTTATATAAATACTTTGTGTATTATTATTATCATTACACAAACATGATACTCTTTAGCACTTCGGCGGTAGAATTACGTTGGTATTTAATATGACATAAATCCACTGAACTCAACACAACGACTCGATCAAGCTTCAAACAAGAACCACTGTCATTTATAGCTCAATTTCATAAACGTACACCAAATGAGAACCCAATTTTAGAAGCTACTTAGTAAGACATTGGAGGGGAACATATTTGCTTCTTGTGCAGACCCATCTAATTATTTAGTAGGATGTCTTTTATTTGCTTAATATGCAAGGATCTCCTAACATCTGAAAGTGACTATAAAGTCGACGATGACAGTTCATCCCCTTGTTCTGTCATTATTACCACGAAATGCGGACATCTTTACCACAAAGATTGCATCCAGCAATTTTTCATAGTTCAAAGGAAGGATGAAGAGGACAACGGAAGGAGGACATCACCGTAAGACACAGCTATTTGAAATATTATACATACGACGTGGGTTGGATTATTTTGATACTAATGGTTTCGTTGTTTCAGAACACTGTGTCCTGCTTGCAAACGGGTTGTCATTATCGAAAACACCATCCAAATATATCCTGATGAAGATGAGATGGATCAGAACGATATGATTTATAAGTTACGCAAACAAAGGTTCGACAGGTTTTTTTGGTCTTGTACCACTTTCCAAGCCAGACATCGTACGTAACCAGCTGCCCCCTCCCACCCCCGCCGGTACGCGGTCGTCAACTGGGATACCTATTTCGCTTGGGTTGAATACCCCCGACCGACATTCTGAGTATACCTAAGTACTCGGTTGGTTTCAGAAAAAATGTCGGCCGTCGGGCGAATTTAGCCAAAGTTCTATTTTCGTCTGTTTTTTGTCCGGAGAAAGAGAGTTTCTGTCAACACCAAGCCACTACCCTTGGGGGCGTAGCTTGATTTTGACAGATATACCCCTAAAATTGGACTTAGATACCCCCAGGAATAGGTGAGGTGGAAAAAGTATGCCTAATACAGATAAGACATCTAGACAGACAGACATGATTTTGACACATTTGCGTGTACACACAACACCCTAATGCAGTACACATACATATTACGCACATAAATGTGTGCATGATTTATTACACGTATTATTTATAGAGCATTTTCAACAGCATTACGCATTCATATTGCTTCTTAGACGAAATTTTGCTTTTATGCCTCAGACTACGCTCAAATCAAATTCATTGGGCAGTGAGATGAATAAAGTAACCAATAAAACTGTTTTGGGATACCGTCTACGTGACTGTGAGACTGAAAGAGGCAGAAAAGCCACATTTCTTTACTTTTTTGTTCGTGCATTTAATTTTTGGAATGTATGATCTCTGAACTCGTTAGGTCTGAACTACAAAAGGAGAATGTAAAACTAAAGACGGAAAATGAAAACCTCATGGAAAGAATTAAGTACCTTGAAGGAAAACCTGGCAGCAATCTTGATGCTGACACAACCCGTAAGCTGATTTCTGCTAAATATTTTAACTCTAGGATTCTTTACTCGTGAAACTCGTGATGATGATACCTGCAAATTTTACTTGTCTGTGCTGTGACTTATCTGTAAAACCTTAAAAATACTAAACAAGATTTTCGTTTCAACAGATAACTCCCTCACCAACCTGAAAGGAGCAAAAGTAGTATGGTTTAGTGGTAGTAGTGAAGAAGCAATAGAAGGAATAGTTCAACGCGTTGAAAACCGTGACAAAATATTACGGGCCAAGATCTTATTTGTACTCTTCTCAATTTTATTATTTATGCATTCAACCTTTCAAATTCCATGCTGTAAACACCACAGGTAACGAGAATCTTTCCTTTTGATTAATATTCTTAGAATGAAGAAGATGTCCGTTGGATTCCGGTAGCTCAATTAATTATGCACACTGATTACTACTACGGTGCAGAGTCGACTGAAGATCCCCAAGAGCAATGCACTACTACATCACATTTTCTAGATAACAAATATAATGTTGCAATTTTCTATGCAGAATTAAATTCAGCTACAAGTGTTCTGAATTCATTGCAAGAGGACGTTGGTATATTTGCGTCTGAACACATTGATGGAGTTCCCTTTCACATAGAGAAACAGATTGAAAAAGCAACAAATTTACGGAGACAATTGATTCATGCAGCTCAAGCAATCATTAAACTTCAATCGGTTGGTCTACCGTTCTTACAGATACATACATATGAATATAACAGGGGCGCAACCGCAACACAAGAATTGAATTTGTTTCATTATTCGTTTCGGTATCATTCATTATTTTTATAGATGCAGTGTGATATTTCTGAAAAATTGGATGCTACCGAGGAAGGAAAAAATAGACTCGCCGAAAAACGTATTCTCCAACTTGAAAATGATCGGCATAACTCTTTAGATCTCTTAAAGCAAACCTCTCGAATATATAGTGCTGCTTTGCCACAAGTGCAGAAAATTAGAGCCTTTATTAGAGCTGGATTCGTCTGGTTGGATGCATTAGAAAATAAAATGGGGTACAGTTGCATTACAAATATTTACAGCCTATGCAAAATTAATTATTGCATAACATTAATTATAAACCTATTTATGAAGGGATATGATGGCAATGGATTTTAACGAAGAGTCCCGAGTAAACGCGGTATTCATTTCATTAGATCAAGAAATTAAATCTCGTGCGTTCACTATTGAAAGTGTAAATCAGGCAATAGAAACTTTTTTGGCAATTCCTAATTCGAAACTGCCCCAGACGGACAAATCAATATTTACTAATGCATTCACTCGATTTAAAAATCTGGAGCAAAATTTTCATTCAAGAAACTATTCCAGATTCACGTTTACTTTACAAAATATGAAGACTTGGTTAGCGAAGGTATCTACAAATATTCGAAATACTCCCAAGCGATCTCCACTTTTAGAACAGATATTAAAAGACACTGCCGTGGAAGGAAACAAAAAAATACTCCTTTTAAAATTCATAGCAGAAACTCTTCTTCAAAATAACAGCAATGATAAAAAGTGGATTAAAGACAACCTTCATGTACGTACTGTAATTTATTTAATTCAAGTTAGAGCATGAGTATGTACATACAATTATTTCAAAGATTACTATACATATTTGCCATGAAAAATGTATCATGTAAATTATTGTGCTTATTCTTTACTAGGCAATGGAAACTGACTGGAACCGAAGTGTATTTATGTCGAAATAAATGAATGCTACAAAACTGATTAATGGATTTTCAAAATTATTTTAATTTATATTCGTTCGCCTTTTCCAAATGATTGAATCCTATATTGATATCCTTCATAAATCCTCATGATAATTAAACACACGTTTTATAAGTTAGACGTATACAAATATTTAAATCTGTAAACGAAAATGTATCACTTACATTGTTGTTAGAACCGTAATCACATAGAGGGTTGCCATATTTTGCCAAAGAAAAAACGGGACGTTTTAGTTTTAGCGTTTTCCTTTCCATATAGGTAATTTCCAGGCTAAAAAACGTGACATGAAAATATCACCAGTGGCAGATCTACAAAAGGGCTTTAGGGGGAAGTCTAATATTACAGTGCTGCAAACTTTTGAAACAATCATACAATTGGAAAAATTAAAGCATTTTGTCAAGTATAGTATTCACATCCACATAACCACATCCTATTTACTTTCTACTGTAACACTACTACGCATACACTACTTTTTACAGCAACCCTTTCTCTGATTTTGCTTTGTTGTTCTCGGCTGTCATTTGCCGACGCTTTAGAGGGTTAACAACTCTGCCGTTCCATTATTTAAACCAGTAGTTTACAACAAAGGCATCATAAGAAAATCATTAAACGAATTTTTTCATCATTTACAGCTCAAAAACACAATAATTACATATTTTAGTGCTTACTAACGGGACACATTGCGACAAACGAGACCCTCTCATAAACGGGACGACTGGTCTGGAAACCTCAAAGGAAACATTGTTAGGTGTTATTTTAAAACGAGCAATTTGTAAAACTAATTATTGTAGTTATTAGCTGTCATAAAAAAGCAAGCTCCGTTTTCATTGTCGAAGACCACGGGCCACGGACTCCTTGTTTCATCTACAATCGCGGGAAATTGAATTCGTGCGTTTTGTGTCTTCCTTTCTCCAACAGCATCTTCTCTTGTAAATTTGTCGTGAGAAAACTGTATTTAACAAGTGTACATTGTACTTGTAAAAGTGAAATAAATTGTAAAAGTTGTAAACTAAAACTTGGATCCATTTAAGGGGTAATTTAAATTAATTCTAATATGCATATTCAAATTTCAATGCACCCATTAGGTAATTTTCCGTTGTTGATCATGTGCACATTACACAACAATATGTATTGTATTGGAAAAATTATCCGAAAAATTGATTTTGTAAACCAAACACTTATGTGATGGTGTAAAGTGAAAACTATTTGTGGAAGTCGGCCGTGTACAGCACATAAACTTATGACCATTGTTACAGAAAAATTTATCGAATACATAATATTATTTATGATTGTCAATGTTTTTGCCAATTACAGGAAAGAGGAAAGAGTGGGACAGTGGCTGTTCATTGCTATCAGATTTTATATTCTATTCGTTTGAGCGTAAATGCACTGAGCAAAAAATTGCTGCGAGAATGAGTGTAAATAACGCGACTGTAACGAAAATTCTGGTTACCGGCGATGTCGACGGCAACTTTAAGGAAATATTTGATCGAGTGTCTGCCGTACAAAGAAAAAATGGTCCTTTTCACATGCTACTTTGCGTAGGAAACTTCTTTCCTCGTGCTTACGTAGAAAACTTGGATATTCCTTCATCCCCGATTCCTACGTACATCCTTGGCCCTATACAAGAGTCTCAAATAGGATATTTTTCTAATTTAACTGGTTGTGAAATAGGGGAGAATATTACGTATTTAGGTAAGCATAATGTCGTGTTTCGTGTATCCCAACTTGTATGCTTTCAGTGTATACTTTACTGAAATATTTCTTTTTAGGCCAACAGGGAGTCTACAATGAATCATCTGGTTTGAAGATTGCTTACTGCAGTGGAACCGAATGTGAATCCAACCAAGCATACAATCCTTCCATAAATTTTAATTACGAATCCGTGCGTAATTTAGAGATCCGCCTGAATAACGAATCTGGGTTTCAGGGTGTAGACATCCTACTAACTTCGCAATGGCCACATTCAATAGAAAATAAGGCTGCTCAACAACCAGTAATACCGTATTATGAATATTGTCATACGTAATTCAAAGTACACTAAATCCATAATGTATAACTGTTATAATCTTGTAATTGTGCAGGTGGAAAAGCCTAGTACTCCATCAGTATTGCTGTCACGATTGGCTGTTGCATTAAAACCTCGGTACCACTTTGCAGGGTTTGAAGGAATTCATTATGAGCGAGCTCCTTATCGAAATCATCAAGTTCTTGCGGAAGCAGCACAGCATCCATCTCGCTTCATTGCTTTGTCAAAAGTCGGCAACCCCAAAAAGCTGAAATGGCTCTATGCGTTTAATATATGCCCTATAAAATACATTGATAGGAGTGAATTAATCAAAGAACCTTCAAATATTACCGAAAGTCCTTTTTCCAACTTGTCGAGCAATCAAAGTGGAGGCACCGAAATAAACAGTAATGAAAGAAGGACAGCTGCGCCTTCGCAATATTTTTTTGATTCCACTTATGACGGCCAACCCCAGTCTCGTGGAAGAAAAAGACACCATAATGACAGTCGGTATCCTAATCAAAGGGGGGCAGGAAATGCAGGAGCAGCTAAACGTCAGCCTCCTGGTAAACAGATCATAGTTACTTTTGCATGAAACACGATATTATATCTTGATACCTATCAAGGTGAATCGAAATTGTATAGCGAATTTCAAATTGGACCCACCTTATGTACAGAGCCGACACCACGGAAACCGTCGATTCACCTTGATACCTATTTACTTTTTACAAATTATTGCGTTTTGTTCCGCAGGTCCGTGTTGGTTTTGCCTTGCTAGTCCAGAAGTTGAAAAACATTTGATAATTAGTATAGGGGACTCGGTAAGACCTGAATATATTAAACTGTTACTATGAATTTGTACTTGTACTTCACAATCGTAATTCGATTCTCAATCTCATTCGAATGTCGATAGCTTTTGGTTATGAATAAGTGTTACAGTCAAAACTGTAATCAGTCATTTACGGATATGTTTAGTCAAAACTACTCCAAATTTTTGGTCAAATTCACTCTTTATGCTCCCACTTGAATTCTATGTAAAGCAGAGTTGATTGAACAAAGGAGAGTTCCCCAACTTATGATGAACCATGCCCACGTATTAGAAAGGTATTTGTAAAACACTGAAATAGAAATAATACCACTTTTTGCAAATATCTTTCTAATGTGGACATGGTTCGTTCAAGTTCCAGGACAAATTATAGTAGCCGGATTATAGCGTACCGTATTATAGCGGACAATTCGTTGTATGGACAATATATAGCGAAGTAAAGTTATAGTGGAAGACAACTTATAGGAGGATAAATCTATAGTTTGACATTTTATAGTACGTATAATGTATAGCGTGCCATTTTAATAGCATATCTAATTTATAGAGGGACATTTTGTAGCATGTCAAATGTATAGCGCACTGCATTATCTTACACCTAAATTATAGTCATTGAAAAATGTGTGGTATGCAAAGATTGACAAAATTTTTTAATGTTTGACTCTGGACCCGGACGGGGCAGATGCCTAATATGGGCAACAACTGAAAGTCTAAATTATTTGAAACGATGTGACCACTGGTTTTCCGATGGTACTTTCAAAAGTTTGCCACATTTATTTGATCAGCTCTAAATTATACATGGAAGAGTAACAAACTCTCCAATTGTTCCATTAGTGTACTGTCTTATGTCAAATCGATTGGAGTTTTCCAATGATATCATTTACAATTTTCTTTCTGGTATCATGCAAGTTTATCCAAAGACAATGATGGCCGATTTTGAAGTTGCACCAAGAAACTCCTTTTACAAATATTTTCCTTCGTCCACACAAAGAGGATGCAGGGGGCTTATTCTCAAAGCGTTTTTCAGTCCTATCCCAAATTTTGGGACCGGTATCCAAGCAACCCCCATGTAAAGGCGTATGGCTTAGGATTTCCTAACTTTAGGCCAATTGACGTACGAGAATCAGCCCCCTGGTTCCATTTCATGCAGTGCATTTGGAGACACATTCAGAAGTGCCCTAATATTTCCCATATTTACAAGGAGGATTCATATTTTACTTTCCATATACGCTACCTTGCTGCATTAGCGTTTTTCCCACCCGGTGAAGTTATAAATGGTTACGAAGAAATTCTGAAAATGCAATTTTTCTTAAAACATCAAGAAATTTTATTTTACTAATTACTAATGACATGCCTGCCGCATTTTTCATAAATCTTTTGTTTAATATAAATCAATTTCCTGAATATGCTATAAAACATTTTACAATAATTTTGTCTTCCTATATTCTGTCTCTCGCTATAAAAATGCTGCGATAAATTTGCGTACTATAAAAGTGTTTCGCTATTAAATTTCTATCGCTATAAAAAGATGTGATAAGTTTTGCATACTATAAATTGGGTTCTGCTATATAATTTCATCGCTATAAAGCGTCCATACTATACGCTGTAAAATTTCTATAAAACGGCTGCTATAAACAGTCCGGACACGGTTCAAGTTGAGGTTCATTGGATGCAGAATTCAATTTTCTACTAGAAACTCTGCTTGGTTCAACTCAACGTGGAATTCGAGTTGGCGCATAAGGCATAAGGAGTGAATTTGACCGAAAGTCTACAGTTGCGACTAGCCATTTCTGTAAATCACTGATTTACAGTTTTGACTGTAACCATAACCAAAAGCTTTGACTGTAACACATGCAATGTACAAATTATTAAGTATTACGCAAATGTTTCACTTTCACTTAATTAAAATTATTAAAATACTTTAAACGAAATTTATTTAAGCTTTAAAGAAATTTTATTTATTATTTGTTTCTTTCGACTTTAGGCGTACACAACACTCGCTAAAGGAGGATTAACACCAGATCACGTCCTTATACTACCTATTGGTCATTTTCAGTCCACAATTGAGTGCCCTCAAGAAGTCTTAGATGAAATTTCAAATTTTAAAACTGCACTGAAAAAGTATTTTACGAGTATAGGAAAAGGAGTTGTGTTTTTCGAAAGGAACTTCAAGAGTCCGCATTTACAAGTTCAAGCCGTTCCCGTACCTGCTGCATTGATCCCTAAATTGAAGTTGTTGTGCCTGGTAAGTTTTTTTGTAGATTTTAAATAAGCTGATTAATGTGCAATGAAATTAATTCTTCGAATGTTTCTTCGTATTAGGAGTATGCCGAAAGTGAAGAAATCGAAATGCAATCTTTTCCAGATAATGCTGAACTATTTCAAATGACCAAAGGAGGATTTCCTTATTTTTATTTGGAGTTGCCGGATAACGGCAAACTTTTCGTTCAAATTAGGAAAAATTTTCCCTTGCAATTTGGGCGAGAATTGTTAGCAAGTGATCATATTTTAAATGTTCCAGATAAAGTTGATTGGAAGCAATGCAAAATGGACAAAGAAGAAGAAATTCAAATGACACAAGAGTTTCGAAACGCTTATAAACCATTTGATTTTACTTGTGCATGATAATTCTTGTTGCAGTTTGTTTGCAATAAAATACTGATATTTATTGCTAAAGAATAATAATTTAAGTCCTTTTAATTAATAAATGTCAATAATTCCTTTCAATTAGATTATATAATTACCGTGAAGCAATTATGTATTGCCGCATTTTTTACAGGAAACATTGTTACATAAGTTAGTACTTTCGTGCATTAAGTTGGAAGCCAAAGAGTATTTAGGAATTGAAGCAACACAGCCAGTTATTTTGACACTTCAATGTGGCTTTTATCCATCGCCATTTCAACTAACGTTACTATTTGCGTTTGAGATAAGATAGATAAGCATTTTTGTCTGATACAGTTATGTACACTGTGATGATTACTGCTGAAGATTGGCGGCCTGACACATTCACATAAGGAAATAAATATGTATGAGTATGAACACTCTTAAAGTAGCGATTTTCTATTGTGCTTATTATAATATGGTAAGCTGTGTATAAAAGTGGAAGTTAATCCTACTCATTTACGTCAGATAGTTCACATTCTCAAAAATTATTTTTATTTGCATGCAAAATGAATTGTTCTTTGTTAAACAGTAGTATTACTCTGCATCACATTATTGTCAGTTGTAGCATTTAAACACGTTGAAAATGAGTTTTATTTGCATTATTTGCAACGATAGTTTAAGTCAAAATAAAACCAATCAAAATAAGCGACCAGACGCCGTTTTAGCGACATTCTGTGGTCATCTTTATCATCAAAGTTGCCTTTATCAAAACATTTCTTCTAGGAAAAGAAGTCAGCAAGAACTCGAAGCAAAAGTTGCACCGTGAGGACATTATTTTATATACATATAGAATCAGTTACTACAATTAAATTAAATCATTTATTATTAGATATTAAGTTTTACGCATCGGTCGAACTTCATCGAAGTCTTCTTTCTGTTTTAAAATTCAATTTTCATTCACAAAAACTTTATGGTTACAAAACGGTGTATTTTTTCCTGCCTTTAAACGTTCATTGTTTATTATCAAGTCCGGAATTAATATCGACTGTGATCGTATTGTTTCATTTAGTTCAACAGAATTTGATTCCAGCTTCTGGATATTTTCTCGTACACTTTCATTTTCAATTTTGAGACGTAAATTTTCCCTCAGCAGATTTCTGGTTTCAGATTCCAATTTTTTATTCTTCTCTGTAGATAGGTTCAATTGCATTTTCAAATCAAGAATCTGGCCAGCCTTCGTTTGTTTTTTTGGAACTTTATACAAATTACTACTACTGTCGTCCGAAAAATCCTGTTTTGGCTGAATCAGCTGCTTACGACTACGACTTCTTTTATCTAAAGCATAAATACGAAATGATATTTTGCTTATAATACACATTGACGTGACAATGATTTTACACTTGCTTTTGATTTGAGTTGAAACGCTTAAATGAGGAACCCGTATTGTTGCGGCAGTTTTTTTCTTTACATTTGTATCTATAAAGAAAGCATTTTTTAAGAATTTGCATAATATGTAGTAATTATTGACAAAACTTGATAAAATAATTTGAAAACTTGCTAGCTTGTATAGGCATTAAATTCCTCTCGTTCCATGCAAACCTGGTTGGTCCATTGCTCTTGCCATTTGGAAAATGCCAACTACAGATCCTATCGTGAAAGGAA
Organism: Plutomurus gul; assembly: GCA_019776185.1. Taxonomy (NCBI): domain Eukaryota; kingdom Metazoa; phylum Arthropoda; class Collembola; order Entomobryomorpha; family Tomoceridae; genus Plutomurus; species Plutomurus gul. Next base: position 37,154 of record JABASC010000049.1, on the reverse strand, counting down.
TAGTTGTAATTTGTCCGTCTAAAAAATCAAACATTTTAATGTAAATGATAATTTATTTTTGAAAAATCTGTAGTAAAAATAATATAAAGGGTGTAAGATGTCAGTTAAATTTGTTTTACCTTATGCGAGATATCCACTTTCGTCGAATCGAATCATCCACAGGAAAACGATAAAAACTGACATTTGACGATTTTCCCTCTCTGTTTTTGCAGCATGGGACCACACATGAAGGCATTGTGTGGAGTGTGGGTTATCTGTAAAACTCAATGTGTGATGTTTTACACTACAAATTATGATTTTAATTTTGTAATTATCTTTCTTCATCCAATCTATTTGCCTCTAAGCACCAACATGAATGAATTTGTACTTTTCCGCAGTTTCTGTCTTGTCTTAAGGGACCCCAATCCGTCTCATAATACGATCGTCTATGAGTTTTTGATAGTGTCAATTGTAGGCCTTTCCGAATCCCAACTAACGGGTTGTTGTGTGAATACAAATTTCAAGTGTCAATTTTAATTGAGCTCTGAATTAGCAACTTTCACCAGGAACCCATGAATGTTCACTGTGGCGTGACCCAAATTATTTCGCTATGTACCACAAACTTATTTTAATCTGCCTGATTGAATTGCATTTTAAAGGCTATTGTGCATATGATTTTTGCAGAATATAATTAATATTACATCATTTTCAAGGTTCACTTGCCCAACCTGTAATCGTGTCATTGAAAGACAAAATTTTATGCAAATTTTTCCAACAGAGGTAGCAGATAAATGTGGGAATCGACATCTTTTAGATGAAAGGTAAAGTGTAACGTAACCTGTCCTGACATACAATTTACATATTAACTCCGAAGTAAATATGACATTTGAATGAACTTCTCTGTACACAGAAACGCATTGCCATCCTCTGAGTTGACCCAACTGAAGGCAAAATTCATTCGCAGGGGTGAGCTAAATGTTAATAAACTCACAAAATGGTCCAGAAATATGTTTGTGGTTGTGAGATTGTATTTACAAATATACTTATTTTAGATTCCCATGAACAGGCTGTAAACGGAACAATGCATTTTGGTGATAAGAATTTTTGCACTGAGCGAGAGATAGTAGAAATGAGTAAATAAAAATTATATTAATGCTATTAACTTTTGCGTTATCACGACATCACGGGCTATCAAATACATATTATTATTTATATTCAGAGTGCACCAGAAACGGTTTAAGGAAAGGCAGCCAGGTCGTGTGCACACAATATGAATTTGAGGAAGGTGTTATTAAATGGCTTGGTACTATAGATGGTGTGATTACAGCAGGAGTGGAATTTGTAAAATATTTAACAAATAAGCACTATGCGTACTTTAGTTTGATATGTAGCATAATCATAAGTCGCATGAATTTTCATTGTAGCAAAAATCCCTGGATGACTATTTCGAAGAAATTAACGGAGTACAAATATTTTCCAACGATAAGAACCAAGCAAGATTAGTTCCTGTAAAAGAACTTGTACCTCACTCACAATTTCATACTAACGAAGGAAAAAACATGCAAATTTTGTCACAGGGTGGTACTACTACTACTACTAATGGAGGAAGGGAACAGCTTGAGATAATAAAGAAATCATATCACTCGGCTGTAATGCATATAGAATTATGGTTGGAAAATTTTGCTCCTAAAATTGAAACTGCAGTAAAACAAGAAATTATAGATGATTCTCTAGCTATCAAAGCTCAACTCGATAAATGTAAACAATATGGAACTGAAATTTCCACTAACAAATCGTTGTTTCTGAATGCGAAGAAAGTGAGTATCATTAATACATAGTATGCGCTAACGCGTGCTCAGTCTTATCTGAAAATACATTCAGAGAATAATTTTACTTTGTACTGTAGGTTGCCACAATTCTACTAGAGAGTCCTAATGTACCTTTGTTTGAAAAAAGTGAAATCGATCGAATTTTGGCCGAAATGGATCAGCAATATGAAATTCTGGATACCACTATTGTAGCTCAAATAAGTCATTTAACCTTAGCATTTTTCGGTGCTCAGAAATGTGAGAATCTTATAAATGTTCGTCAAACGTGGCTATCAGATGCAAAAGGTCGTCTAAGGTAAATTCAGTGTGTATGCACATGTTTATTTTGATTATAATGCTAATGGCGAAACTCGAAACTGATTCAAACATACTTTACAATTATTTGTAGATGTATAGAAAAAAATTTAATAACGAATGAAAATCAGCTATCGGAATTAATCAAGGAATTGTCGTTACTTCAGAATGAGTTTTTGAGTCACAAACACGGGGAGATATCACTAACAGAACTTTTTGCAGCAATAAATGAATTTCTGAAATACGGATCCGCCTCTTTAAAATTTGAAACATCAACGAAAGAAATTATGTGTGATCACAACCAATTGTTGCAAGAAGTCGAAACGAAAATATCTGCTCTAAACAAAACGAAAGGCTTGTACAAGATTTTCACTACTTACGCATCAGAGTTTGAAGATTGGTATGATACCTACCTGGAAAAATTAACTCAGATCCCCGCAGGTGGACAATTTAGCCAAAGTGTGCTAATCTCTCTGATGCAAGAAAAGGACGGGAAGAGACAAGAATTAGTACAGATATTAAATTCCGCTAAGCAGTTGAGAGTTTCCATTTTTGATTCTTCCGTTTTGGATGACAGAATAGAGGTACTTTTATATGAAAGAGTTTACAATTCTTTATTTTGGTATTTATTCAATGAAATTTCAATTTTATAATTGTTTTTCATTTACAATCGCAATAATTCATTATTAAGTTAAACGAAATACAAGATTTTAAAATTTTCATTCGATAGAGTCTGCAAAGAAAATGGAAATATCTTTTGGAGAAAGCAAATGAGCATCGTGTCCGAGCAAGGAAGACATTTTGATACAATTTTATACGATGCTGCTATCAATTATTTTAATTTGATTAAAAGGGCATCTGTGTGTACAGTTATATAAGCTAACTTATTTATTTGTCAATTGACCGTTAATTTAATGTACATTTGGATACACAATAATGCTTCACACCCTTGTTTATGAACATCATAGAAATGGATGGATCATAATAATACTCTCATACCTTGACTCTCTTCTCTGTAATCTGGCCTTTATCTCTAAAATTCCACAGATTACAGTTTTCATCTGCGTGGCAAGGTCGTTTACTTGTTCGATTGGTTTCACAACCGCCTGCAATACTCAAAAGAGTGCTTTTTCACTGATATATCTGATTGTTTACATGTAGGGATGCCAGTGAGTTTTTAATTAAATAGATACAATTTTTCAACGCTAGATTTTCCGGCATGGGATTTCTATGTAGTTTGTGCCGTGAGCCGTTGAAACAAAGTAATGTGGAAGGCAATGAATTAGTTAGCACGGTTTGCGGACACTTGTTTGACGGGAAATGTCTAAAATATATTTTAGAGAGACAACAGTAAGAATATTTACTTTTACTTTTATTTCCTACAAGCTTATGCTTGCTTTGTTTTGAATACTATATTGTATTAATGTATACATGTAATTTCATGTAATTTTTTTCTATACATTTAATTATTCCCGGCATTTTTCATTTTTGTCTAGAACTCCACAATGCCCTGCCTGTTACAAATTGTTTGGTGTAGAAGACGTTCCTATTCCTATTTTCCCTATCGATGATGAAGGAATACATGAAGAACAGCCCGAAGAAAACTCAAGAGTCTCAAATGCTGTTAAAGATATTATGTAGGTAGAGATTGGCAAGTTTAAATGATTCAATTTTTTTATTACCTATTTATTTATTTATACATATCTTCTGTTGTGAACAGATCAGTGCTTAAAGAAGAAAATAACAGCTTAAGAACGAGATTAAAAAACTTGATATCGGTAGTAGAGAAGATAAATGCACATCTAAACGATACTACCCACAATACTAATTCAATTGGTAAGAAGAACTTGGAGGAAAGCATTTTTAAAAATAACAGAATCTAACTTTAATCTGTGTGTAACGGTATAATCGGCTGGTAATATTGTAATTTTTATTATTAGGCGATTTTAAATCTATTGACCCTTATGCTGAATTTTCTCATTTACTGATCATGACGAAAGACGACGAAACAGCAGTAAGTTTGAGAGAACCATTTCTACTGTCAACCATATATTTTAAAATTTATAAATATTTCATATTTGCGTTGTATTTTAATGTATAGTAATTTGATTAGGAAACATGATGTTGATTTTAACGTTTCAATTTGCAGAACAATCATATTGCGATAAATTCTTCCAGACATAGGCAAAGCTTACCCTTTTCAATCTCTTCAGATAAATCGGACTGCGATAGCCTTATTACAAATAGAGAACAAAATGGCCTTGGCCTTAATGACTATTACACAGGTTTGACAAGATTTGATGGACGGGTAGCATCAATAGATTCAGTAAGAACACTAATTACGTTTTTAAATGATATAATTTCTTGGATGCCAATAGTGAAATATGTTACAGATCTGAACTGATTCAATAATTTCTTTGCAGAACTCTGTTTTAGATAGAGAGGACTACAAAGAGGATAAAAATAAAACATATCGAAGTGTAAAGCGGGAGTTTCTCACAATGAGGAATAAAACAACTAGTTGGCTGACAAAAATACAAAGCAAAGCAAATAAACTCGTAACGGAAACAATTAAAAGTGATGCGCCCTCTATTGTCCAACAAATTGCAGAAATAAAATTTTTCATGAATAAATTGGAGAGTCAAGCGATTCTTCTGGAAAGAATGAGCCAGGTTACATTTCCCCCTTACTTTACATAATGTCTTTAATGTACTTTATGTGTAAAGTTCGTGCAATTGTTGATGCTCACAGGCAGCAAAGATCCTTGTAACCTTTGAAGGGGTTACTCCTATGGAAAAAACTTTAACCGAACGATGCGCCAAGGAATTGGAAAGAGATTTCTGTGATACACACCTTAAAACAAATGATAGAATAGTAACATTGGAAATCTCATTAATTCGCTGCAAAGAAATGAACAACTTTATTGAAGAAAGTAACAACTTGATGAATGATACAGAAAATAGAATAAAGTAAGAATTTTCCCCAAGGATTTTAAAATATATTCTCGCCATTAATTTCATAATTATCATCTTTGTTAAAATTTGCAGAGCATTGAAAAACAGTGAAAGCTGGACAGAATCTGAATGCCAATGGAGACTGAATGAAATTTCTGGTTTACTGCAAAAAACCGATTCTCATAAAAAGAGTATCGACGAAGTGAAAATATCTAAAAATGATTTCCTAAGCTGTGATTATTCTGAAATTCTCCCAGAAACTGCAGCAAAACTAGACAATATTTTTTTAAAGTTCACTTCAGTTGTCGAGGAGCTTATTGAAATGGCCGAGTTGATGAATAATTTAGCAAATGATACTAAAAGTTCTAAAAGAGAACCTGTGTTTGTTTAATGATATCGCAAATAATATCACAAATTGATTTGTTATATTTTTACTAAAAGAACATTTTGGTTTGACTTGATCATCTATTTTCATGTGGCGCAATACAATATGGGGCTACAAACAAGACATTCACTCAGACAAGGATCTGTGTAGCATACTTTTTTATATGATGAAGGTCTGCCTGGTCTACGTGGAAATTGTGATATTAAAAGTGAATGCTAAAAGAAGTTTAATGCATACACTCCGAAGAGTGCGGGTACTGTCGCCCTTATCAGTTGTGCTATCAGAAATGTTGGCGTGGTAAATTATCATATGTTTGTACTAACATAATGGAAGTGAACAACAATCTGTACCTTTACTACTGCATCATATTACACAGTAATTTTCCTATGACTTACACATTCACTTTATTAATTCTTATCGCTCATCGATTCACCATGTACTCAAAAAGTATTCTGGATGTGCACAAGTCAAATTCATATGCTTTCAATGAATGTAATATATGATAGGTGTTGGTGCAATAACAATGGCTGCACCTTGTTCAATTTGTTTAGAAGTTCTCTCAGTGTCTCAAGATGTGTCTGTAAGCACCAGAAACTATATTGTAAGTACAAAATGTAAACATCTTTTTCACAAAACATGCATTCGGAAATGGTGGCGGAGATCTCAAACGAATGGGCAAGTTCTCTTCCATTTGTAACACTGAACATGAATTATTGAAACAAGAATTTTTAATCCTCCACGTAGCTAACCTGAAAATGTAATAACTTTTACTTTTTCAGGAGCCACAAATGTCCTGTGTGTCAATGTGACTTGAGTAGAGATGAATTAGTAGTAGTCAGTGATTTGGGAAAAGGCTTTTTTGGGAATGGGGGCACTGATCCGTAAGTTTCATAGTCATTTATGTAATATGAACGTGATAGATACAATATGACAATGTGATAACTTAAATTGTATTTGGATATTTCCTTTTTTTAATTTTAAGAGGACCGTCGGCTGCAGAACTATTTCACAAATTGAATTTCAATATAAAGAAAGGAGAACGATTACTAGATAAAGCAGATGAATTACTTGTACAAATGCTTGATTTGCTAATAGATAATAATAAAGGTACTTCATTTAATATTCAAGATTTCTGCTTGAGAGTACTTTTTAAATTATTTGGCTGTAACTACATCATCATTTACTGTATGTAGGTCAAACTGGATCCGCTGAGAGTGATGTCATCAACATATGTAATGCCAGCGCGTTTTTACGACAATTTTTAAGTTCTATGTGATGTAAAGGAAAATTAAATGCAGACTTGTCTTTCTGTTTAGCTGAGACTGTTGGAGGCTTAAAGATAAACGATAGAGTGGTGTGGGTGGGAGGAGAACACAAGGATGATGAATGCGATTTCGGTCATGTACGATGGCTTGGAACAGTCAATGATTATGTCGTCGCAGGAGTTGAATTTGTAAGAGGACCGAGTGCATTAGCATTCATTGATTAATTATTTAGAGGGCAAGAACTAAAGTGATTTGAATTTTGAAGGACGGTCCTATTGGCAACACCAACGGTGAACTGAATGGAAGGCAGTATTTCTCATGTCCCCCTAACCGCGGACGATTCGTCTTTGTCAGAGAATTGCTATTGTATAATGACTACGTTAGTGGCCTTTGAATGTGCATTTAAATATCTTTAGCAAAACTACCGATCTTACTGAGCAAGTATAGCCTCTCTACTGTGGAGGCAATGCAATTTGTAAATGTGAACTTGTAATTACTTAATTTATACTGTCGTGCATTTAGCAATTAATTTAATTATACAAATTCAGCAAATTTGCACCTTCTTTTACTGAAATGTATAAACTACCAATAATTGTTTGACAATTTGAACATTAAATTAATATATATTACAAAAAATCGACCTAAATACGCTACTACGTTGCATTTAATTGTGTTCCGTACCTCATATTTCTTACTAGAGAGAGTAATGTAAAGTATCATGTACAGCAACAATAGAGACGATAATATGACACCAAAATGGCAATGACACTGACTGTACTCTTACTTATCAGTTCATGGCTATCATTCAAATTTCTTTCATTCTTATTTTTACAAATTTGTGATGTAGTTTTTGTTTGCGACAAACAAAGCAATATACTTTGGCTGCATAACAAAACAATCTTGTTGTTAAACAGTAGAAAGTATTTAAAGCGACAAATGTGATTGTTTAAAAAAAAATCATATAGGCAATCGACCCTCTTTGTACGTCTTTGTACACATATTTACTGCTTGTGTTTCGTGCTGCAGCGAGACTCACGAAATTCGTTTTCGTTGTATGTAAAGGGACATACAGATACAGAACGTGTAAAATGTACATTAAGAAATGTAAAGAGCCAAAAATACACAAGAGTAATGTACCTAATTCTATGCACATGCATTTAGTAGGTTCCTACACATTTCCACTCAAGTAATTATGTGCTCCTTCGGATTTGTAGTATTTTTACCGACACACACGACAATAGATTCGCATTATGTGACTCGTCTGCCTCTGTGCTGCAGCAGCATGTCTTGTTGATAAAACAGTAAGATCAACATCCTCGGTGAAATCATTTGTGTATAGTCTGTGTTAACACAGACTGTGAGGTTGGCCGTTATTTGGTTCTGTGTGCACTGCACAGTGTGTGCATATTGCACTGGGAGTGTGTTCAGTACTAGACTTGTTTTGGGACTGTAGGAAGGAGCTGTAGTGGCTCTGGCCTAACCATTAAATATTAATTTTTCTAAAACAGTAAAGTGGAAAAATTGAATACAAAATTATGTCATTTGTTTGTGTAATTTGCGAGGAGAGCTTGGCTTTTAGAGATCCGATGGCTCACCAACCTTCGGAATCTCTTCATGTAAATACGACAGAGTGTGGTCATGTTTTTCATCGACACTGCCTTGCCGATTGGTTCACTGCTCAAAAGAGACAACAAAATGCCAGCAACAATACTCGCTTACACGGGTAAGTAGTAAGTAGAAAGTAAATCGCGAGGGATAGTGATTTGTTCATCAATCAACAATTAGCTTGTTGCGTCTTTATTAAGTAGTTATTAATATTACTATTATTGACATTCGATGAGAGAACAATAATAGCTGAATGATTTGCTAATGGGAATGAATTGATATTTTTATTTGTAGTAACAACAAGACTACTTGTCCATCCTGCCAAAGGGTGGCCAGCCCTTCTCGTTGCCTTCGAATTTTTCCTACAGAAGATGTTGTCTGCTTGTACAACAATCCCGGCGTGAAAACAAAGTAGGTATCTTTTTATTTAAATACTACATTGTAGATTTTACGGTTGCCATAAAATACGTACCTAAAGATGAGGCATATTGTAATACCTAAATGATTGTTGGTCAGCTCCACTTTTTTAAATCCAATCTGCCAAATTTAAAGTAAAGCTATTTAAAATGTACAGTAACAATTGCAAACGGTTTGCAAGTAAGATTAGTAGGTACTTCATTCAAGTTTTTTAGGTAGATGCACAAATCCACGAATGATTCTGTCGTAAATAGTATAGGGATATAGAGATTCCGAGGATTACATAGATTGTGGACATGTGCTTGCAGTGCCGTCCCGAAATAGCTGTCTTCAATACTTTCACTTTCACATGCGAATGCGCTCTATTAAGCCATGGCAGTCAAGTTTCACCCATCACCTTCTAACTTTGGATACACTGTATTTTATGCAACCGTACTTTAAATGTCTGGAAAATCTAATCATTTTATCCGCTTTTATTTACAAAAAATTAGAAATTCATACCTACATATGTAAATCCATATGAATACGTTTTACAGAGCTGAATTAAACAATGAAATTATTGAACTGACTGAAAGAATTGAGGAAATGGAAAGCAATAAACTACAAGGGGAGACTGAATTTATGAACTCATTACAAATCATTAGTATCGAAAGAGATACTTTAGAGGAAGAAGTTAGGCGATTGAGTAAGTTTAAGTTTTACCCAACTTGAATAACTGTAGCAAATTTTTGAAGATGCTGTGATATCAATTCAGCATTTCATTGGTAATCTCATAAAAAGGAAAGCAATTAGCAACTGTAACTCAGCCAGCACAGTCCGCGACGACTGACACTGACGATATCGTGGAAATCGTTCCCCTGTCAAATATACGAACTCCTTCGGCTGACGAATGTCGAGATAATTCAAGTCCTGAATCGGATACTTCTTCATCTTCGAATTCTGCGAGTAATTCAGAACCTGTGGCTGGTACTTCCCGAGAGCTCTCCAGAATAAATGCAGACATAATTGCTATGAGTAAATTATATGTTTCATTGATTGTACATGATGAGAAAATTAATACACTACACAGTTGTACCCTTTAAAATTTCCCCGCGTTGCAAAATTTTGATGAGTATGAATAATTTCTAGACCGAACAGTGGGAGGTCTTACTATTGGCGACCGTGTTATTTGGATGCACGATGACGACGGATTAGATGATGGAATGGTCTTGTGGTTGGGTCAAATGAAAGGAGTTGTCGTTGCAGGAGTTCAATTCGTAACTTTATTTTCTTGCACTAATTACATATTTCTAAATAATCATTTATTACTTCTCTATATTTATTTATCAAAATCAAGATCTACTTATTAATTTGGAATATTTGGAAATGCATTATTATTTAGGATACCGGTATTGGAGACACCGACGGGAATATAAACGGAATTCAACTTTTCACTTGTGATAGGGACTACGGACGGCTGATTGCAGTGAAAGAGTTGATTTTGTACAAGGATTTATATGGCAGAGAATATTCGGACGATCGGAATACTGCAATCGTAACTCAAAACTAAGACAAAATACTTGTACACTGTAATAATACTTAAAATTAATAATTAAATATGTACGTATCATTAGGAATGTTCACTGTGTGGTAATTGTAAAGGCTCGGCAGTTTTTGTATCGGTATAATAAGAATGCTGAATGCTAAAATTAGTTGCTGTGTATCACCGTATGTTACTACGTACAAATGAACCCACATTTTGGGTTATCTATAGGTAACTAACTAATAATTAACACTACGTTGTTTGCGAACTTGTAGTGAAAAATAATTAAGGTATTTACAATATCATTTGTCGCTCTCCCAATTATTTAGCAGCTTTTCTTTGTCTCTTGTAATTTAAATGGATACTAAAAATAAAGTGATTGCCAGTACAACAGATACGGTTTTAAATCATTTAAGTTTTACTGATTACCACTTCTTTTAGGTTTGCTTCACCTTCTGTGGCCACATTGTGTGTGTAGATGCAAATGTAGATATCTGTCAGCAATCGCTTCAACATTGGCGGAACATATTCCCAGTCCTTTAAGGACATATTTTGATTCTTTTCTAATTCGGCAATATAATCCTCAAAGTTATTCAGTACTTCAACCTGCAAATATAGCAAAACGCATGAAATTGACATAAATAGTTAATGATTTTAGTATTCATAAAAAACTAAGACACCAATATATAAATCAAATATACCTTCGGATTTCCACCTACAGGATCTGAGTCAAAGAAAACCCATTCGGTTCCATCAGTCTGTTCATTTCTCACGTAACACGTGTAGTGGTGAGATCGGATACAGAGAATGGCAAGTAAGTTGAGTTTAACTTGACTGGTGGATGGGTCATGTACAAGCTGTAGCTTTTCAACAATATGTTGATCCCTTAATTTATGCTTATGCATCGACGTGGTGCAGTCAATGCAAAAATACGTTGATTGTATTCCGGGTGCATCTTTCAAAGTAGAATAGCAGCTTTTGCATTTGTGTGTGGCTCTGGAACCGCATACACAGCATTTATGCAAAGCTGGGGAAATAAAAAAAATCTACAATTGATCCAATTTGATGTACAATTTTCAATATAAACTTACCGATTGACATCAGATGTCCAATTTCGAGTTGTCGACATGGCAGAATTCTGTCACACTGTTTAAGTTGTCCATCAGAACGAGGCATTTCGATTATAAAAGCTGGCATTGGAATTTCCTTGAATCTTATGTCCCACTCACACAGACTCATTTCAAGAAGCGTTTGGGTTGTTGTAAATTGGGGAATCGTAAATTGAAGTTCTTTACTGAGACAGATCTGATGCATGTAATCAGTGGACTCTTCAAAGTTAATAAAACTGTCTAGTTGTAGAACATTATCGAAAAGAAGAAATATAAATTCTTCCGCATCTGAAATTTAAATTATCACTAGAATTAAAGAATATCTACATAAGCACTTCTAAAATAATAAGAAATGCAAACTTTTCGAATGTTTTATAGTACCCATGTAAGCTAGCTGAAGTTTTGGATTTAGTGTTTTCATCACACCTCGAAGTTCTGCAACAGCGGTAGGTGAACAATACATGGTTCTCCGCAACGGATTCACAACTTCATTCTTGAGTATCACCCTAACACGATCACTTAATTCATTTTCTTTTTCAGAACAAGAGTTGGACAGCATGTAATCGAATTTATCGGTGAAAGCAAACAGGCTAAACAAAACCGTGTCGATGTAGCATGAATTACTTTTCCCCTGTATTCCTAAATGTGACCTGGCTACACAATTCATCATTTTTCAGATTACAGATTCCAAAATACTATCGTAAATCTAAATCAAGGAATGCACTAAAGAATTAAATGTAACTTACGATCATGTTTCAGTTTAATAAGTTCTGTCAGAGGGATTGGTGGGGCCAAATTATCATTTTCAAAAGCTTCCTCTTTTTCGGGAATTTTGCCATCACCTTCAAGTTTTTCACTATAAGAAATGTGAAATTTTTCATTTTTCTTCAAGTTCTCAATCGTTACTAGTAGGCCACCATTGTAGGCACATGTGAAAAGTTCAGTTCCTCTATGGTTTCCCGAAAAATCACCAACAGGATTTTCCTACAGCATAAACATAAATTCGCTGTCCTTTCAGTCTGTCCAATAAAATACACCGTAACCTAAATTGCAATCGTCCATTTTGAAAGGGACAGTCCAATTTTGTAATCACTGTCCCGATATCTTGAAAATATCAATCACGTTAAACCCGCTTTTGTTAATGAAACTTAAAATTTCGGATTGGGCACATAAAATGATACAGTTTTACACTAAAAATGTAATGCAGTGGTGTACATAAAAATTGACATTTGGGAGAGGCACCGCCTATCTTGTTGAGGTAGCCCATCCTTCCTATCTTCCTATGTTACTAATAATTTATGAAATTGGGTGGGGCATACCAGCATATTGAAATTATTGGTCTGCCACCAGATCTTTAGAAAACCATTGATATTTCTATTTGAGTCTTATGTACACCATGTTGTGCACTCCCATTCAAATTTATGGTGTTTGATAAATCTGACATCTGATACTATATGTATAGATATATATTTATAAAATCTTAAATGATTTTATAAATATGTATGTATTATTCTGCTATTCTACTTACTTATTTAGTTAGTAAGGTTAGCTTCACTTTAAAAAAATCAATTCACAATTTCTCACTTACTAAAACAATTCCAACATTCCCACAGTCATCAATGACTCCAAACCACTCCAATTTTCCACATTCTTCATTTCCTTTTACATTGCAAACAACCAAAGCACCCTTTTGTAATCTGATGCCTTCGAACTCCAAATCTAATATAAAAAATTAGGTTCTACACTTAGTTATCTTGAACGCTTGAGACTTTAGTAATGCTGTATTTATTAAACAACAACTAATTAAAAAAGTCATTGTGTTTTTACTACCGAAATATTGAGTCTCCACCCTTTTTTTCTTCGGTGCATCGTGCACAGGTACGCACTGACGTTCTGTAGCCCCAACCTGGGAAGCTTTTGAATTATTGTTCTTCTGCTTATTACCGCTTCTTAAAAAATAAGAAGAAAGCGCCCCGAAGGAATTTTTAACCTTTTCTAAAGATCCTTCCTTGGAACTATCTGTAGACTCCTTCACTTTATCTGCATCTGCATCAACGTTTTTTATGGAATATATTGAATTGGATCTGAACGATTGACTATCACATTAATAATTGTTATAGACGAACTCACAAGTTTCCTTTTGGATTGATGGCGGCTTCAGAGTTGACATGTTGAAATCTGTTGATGTACAGTCGATTCCAATTTCAACGGAGCAGGCGTTATTATTAGTCAAATCAAAATCTTTCTTGTTAGCAAGATATTGATTAGATATTTTATTCAATATTTGGTAACTTTCATCCATTCGAATTTTAGGCAAATCGACATTCTTCACATTTTTATTTTCAACTGTAAAAAGTGTCAATTTAGTTCTGAAGCAGTTTAATCTTGTTTTAAGCTGTTTTAGTTGCGTTTCAGTATGGTCAGACCCTCCAGCAGGGCATATGGAGGAAGCCAAAACCCCCAATCCTTCTTGAATACAATCCAATTCTTCATTCAAACCATAAATATTATTCCTAAGAACTTTACATTTAATTTCTTTGTCTCTCAATTGCTCATACAGTTTCACTAATCGCATTTCCTGTTCCCCATTGTTCTTAATCACGGATGGAAAGTTTGGTAATTTTTCAAGTGTATTTTTCATTAATTCGTCAAATTTTTGTATTTGTGCATCTACTTCAATATTAATTTTCTCGATAGCCCCAATGCTCTGATCTATTGAATCGAAAAAATGCTGCTGCGTTTCAAGAAATTTGTTGTGTTTCTTTATAAACTCCTCTGTTTCGGCAATAAACTGTTTTTCTTTCTCAGCCAATATTTTAATTTTCAGGATGCTATCTATTTGCACCAATAGAATTTTCATGTTCTAGAAAATAAGTAATAACAAAATTTCAGATCACAGCTAATTAACACGAATTATAATGATGCATACGTACAATAGGTACAATCTGAGTGTCCATGTTCAAAAATTACTTACTTCCAACTTTTCAACAGTCCATGTTGCAAAATTTGTTTCGGTTCGTGTTCTGCACCCAACAATTTGTTCGTAGTCATTCTGCAAAATCTTTTTACGTTTTTCAACTTCTTCCAAGGACTCAGTGTTGGTGGAATCCATGAGGTCTTTCATGAGTTGAACGATCTTATCCGTGGTTTCTTTAATTTCGTTACATCCTTTCCTCACTACTAAAAGGATACTTTTTGTAGTTTTGACTTGTTCTGAAATATTATTGAATTTTTTTTCAATATCTTCAATTTGTTCTTCCACTACATTTGATATCTTTGCATTCGATGCACCCAAAGCTTCTCGAGACGCATGGAATAAAAACATCTTTGCCCGATTTTCAATTAATGTCGTATTAATAACTTCTAAGTTAGAAATTACTTCAAAAAGCTGCACTTCATCAGTGTAAGGAGGTCTGAGTACTTTCCTGCTAAAATAAAATTTCTTACATTATTTTATATAATCGCAAAACTGATTGATATATGTCTGTAGAGATGAAATCTTTTACTCAAATTCGTTCTTCACTTCATTTAACCATTCAAGATCCCCAATTATATCTCGTATTATTTTAAAGTGAAGTTTACACAGTTTCAATCGATCCAGCTTCGCTTTGAGTTTCGCAGCCATCTTTTCTATCTTCTCCTTGTTAGTTGAACGACTGTACACCTCTGTGACAAGCTCTTCTGTGATTTCTGGGTCAATACCAGCCATATCATTATGCACCTACATTTAGAAAAAACTGTAAAATAATATTTTCAAAGCGCAAATACAATGTTATTCTACAAATGGAAAATGTGTCCTACCTTATGAATGAATATGGATGAGCCTTCCAAATACAACAATACTTTTTCATGTTCATCAATTTCCAGCGAAATATCGTTGAGGAAAGTTGTAGCATCCAAGATTTGAATTTCTTTTTCACAAATCGACTCAATTTGTTGCAATACAGTGCAAAAATATACTTCTATCCTGTCCAGGAGAAACCTTGTTCGCTGGTCTGCATTTCTATTGTAAGGCTTGAACTGAGAATACAGATCCTTCAAATTTTGTCAAAATGTCAAAATTAGAATTTGTAATAATATATTGGGCTGATTGTAAATGGAATCAAGACACAGTTATTTTAATTTCCAATACGATCGGACAATTTAAATATCGAAAATCAATATACGTGTACGATACTATACTATTTAAAATTGCAATGCCGAAGGATGTCAATTTACATGAATTCATTTACAACCGCCCACACTACCCGTAAAACTAACCTTCGAATTTCGGGCGGAATTACTACGTTTTACTTTACTTACATGAGACCTACAATTCGATGTAGACTGAAGTTGCCCCTGCTAAATTATAAAAATTAATTTTAAGTGATTATTAAATGTTTATTATGCATCAGTTGTGGTAGTTTAATTAAAAAATGATTATAAATGTTCTTATAATTGATAGTTACACTTACACCATCTAAAGGAACAATTTCAGACTTGAGATCCTTTTCGATGGACTCTGTGGGTACCGTTGTTTGCGTCTCATTGAGCGACAGGTTAATGGCTGAGGTCATTTCCTCAGTCATTGTTTCAGCGTAAAAAGCCGTATTGAAAGGACCGATAGTTGGACTGAGAGAAAGATTCGAATTAGACATAGACTTTCTCTCGATTTCTCTTTTAAAACCACTGAAGGCAAATGTTGTGTTGTGTGATTGCTCCACTATTTAAATTCATCATAATTTTCAATTCAAATGTGGTTGTAGATTGCTTTGTATAATATTTCATCGTGTAAACATAATAACATGAGAATAATACATGTATACACGAAATGATTCACCTGAAAAAAAAGCTGGACTAGTACTTTGAACGTCTTTTTCCGCTCCCGTTGTATTATCTCTTTGTTCTCGAATATTCAATTTTTCCAAGTCACTACAAGGAATTTTGTAGATGTTGCCAGCTTGTGCAACTTGACTGTCGTAAGCACATTCGCCAATGTCGTTATCCTAACCGCGAGTAAAGGTTTGAAGAAAAAATTGTAATTTTTAGATAACTTAATTGAACAATAAGTACATATAGCTTAGGGGGTCACACACTGAGCTAAACCAATTAGAGCTAAAGTTTAGCTAATCTTAGTTCTAACTCAGCTACGATAATTTTATTTGTGATCTTGCAATATTTTGGACATTGTAAATAGCATATTCAAATGAGAGTGGTTATACGACGCTGTTTTAATGAAATCAAAATTGATAATTCTGGAATTGTGGACTCATTCTTAACAACGGCTTGTCAATTGTATTGTTTAAAAGATGTGTGTTAACTGGGTGAATGAAAAGTGTATTAAACTTACAAAGAGAACCCACGCTACTTGTCCTGCTAAGCCAGTATACAGATACCTTATTGAACCCTCCTGTGCCTTCCCAGATATATTGCAGATCACTCTGTCGGTGAACCTGAAATAGGTATCCTCCTCTGTCATTTTAAATTTTCAGACATTTTCATTGTTAATTTACTAAAGTAAATAGTTACTATTTTTTAAACGTTATTTCTATGAATTTTATTCGTAGTCTTTCGTTATTTTGAAGTTTGACAACAATCACTATAATATAAGTAAAGCCGAGTATTCTATCTACTTGTACGATGTCAGATTCCAAGCACTACTGGCACTTGTGTGTCTATGACCATGATATTTGAATCAAAAATATGTAAAACTCACCCTTTGTCCCTTTGGGAGGCATATCTACTTTCCGTCTTCTATAAGTAAATATCTACTGCAAGCAACAACTGTAGACGGCACGTCGGCAGCGGATTCAACCAAATATTAACATGATTTTAATTCATAGATAAGTTAAAGTCGAATTAGAATGGCTCATAGGCCATACCGAAATCTATAAACTAAACAGCTACAGTTCTTAAGATTTTACTTTTGTCTTATGCAGTAAACAAAGCTATTAAAAATATTCTACAGTAGCACTTTTGTGTCGTTTAACTAACAATTACACTTTATTTGTACATACTATCGAATCGTAGAGCTGGCTGAATGTAATGATACCGTGCTTTTGTTGACAAATAGCATTGAAAGGTTAAACTTTTGTAAGTAGAGGGACACATAATATGTTTGTATTGAATTGAACGTAGACAACCCATGTAAAAATGTGCTTAAGCATTGCTGCATGCATTAACCTCTACTGATAAGATTGGAGCGGTACGTGCTTAACTATGAAATATGACTTATCTGAAGCAATATACCTCGGTGCTGCATGTTTTGCATAATACGAAAATAACTTTTAACAACTGTGATATACATACATACATATATATATGATGTGTTTACGCTTTTGGTGTATAATACAATAGTGATCATAGACTTATATGACACCTACACTGAAGCCGTGACATGTACCCGTTTTTGCTTAGGATACCTAAATGACTCTCATTCTTTTAAATGTAATGTTTGCTTCAAGGGTTAACTATTAACTAAATATTTTAAATATGATTGAAAACTATTTATTACAGGGGGATGTGTAAATTTCAGATGAAATGTTATATGCAAAATACTTTGCATACTGCAACGTAATCCATTACTAAAGGCATCTGCAGTGGAGGAGGGCGTTTGAAATTTTACAACTGCCTATCATCGTTGAGCTGGTATTAGATGGTATCCACAAATGTATGGACATTGTCTGATGTATGTATGTATGCACAATACACATGAATTAACATGGTTTACTATTGTAAGGCTATAAAAAAACCATATCTATCAGGTAGTTCTGTTCTCAGGTGAAATATTTAATTATAAATTTCTGTGCGAAATAATTTACAATTAGTTAAATGTTATTCTGCAATATTTACAGTAATTGTAGTTCTGGAAATTACATTGCGGACAACAACGCAATAATGAGTCATAATTTGGATTGCATGAATATAGCATGCAAGCGATCTTAATGTTTATTTACAAACTAGTGACAGTAGCAGTAGAATTAGTTGAATTTATTTATTCTCCTTAGAAGAATATCGTATTACTTATTAGAAATTTAGAATGGAAAAAATACACACTTATACCTACATTTTTGCATTATGATCAGCTGAAAGTGTAATGTTTGAGTTTTCAAACTGAATTGGTTGCATTAAAGTTTGGACTAGTAACATGCATTCTTTATTTTCTTTTATTGCACAACCGCGGTCCATTTGTACTTAAGTTCATTTGCTTTGAAGAATAAATTCTGGATAACAATTGCTTTGCTCACGAATATGACATCACACACAGTTTGCACTTACAATTTAATACAGTTTTTTAGTCCTGCATTCCTAGTTCTATGCATATTATTCTTTCCCTGATTTAGGTAATTTAAATAGTAAACGAAATGTGTTCACATGCTTTCCATTCTTTCCTAAAGATGATATCTTAATTTTGAGTACCAATGCTGAAGTTGAGAACATTGTAACGTCGCTTGTTCAGCTGGGTACCTACCTGAATACTGTAATATTTATTAATAGCGAAGTGTTCTTTCAGAATTATTTTCCAGTTTTAAGGTGGTTTTTTTCTTTTGAATAAATTCCAAGTGATGACATTTTCTGGTCTCATCCTGCGAAATTAATATGACGTGGTCCCATATTATTCAATGCTTTTAATACTGCATCCTGTGAGAATTGATGATTAGCTACTTGCAAGCTTGTCACATGCTCCATTTCATTCAGAATTGTGTTTAAAGATTTCTCAGTAATCTGTTAAAATTATAGCAGACAAGTTTGTGCAATGTTCTCATTACAAGAAAATAATTATTACAAGTAATACTAACAATAAGTACGAGTTATTTCAATAAGGTGGTTTAGTAATTACATTGATTGCATCAATATTCAGTTCTCTTAATGTCTTGCAATGCACTACACCTTTCAAAAAAGAAACGTCGGATATTTGTGCCGATTGAATGGTTAGCTTCAGTAAACCTGTATGAAAAAAAATGCTTTCAGTAATTACGTGTAGCATTGTAGCATTTACAATAGGAACTCCTATCAGGGGATTCTATTTTCTACACACTGTGCAATGAATTGGGAAGGAATTTTAGGAGTTAATTATTTATGACTCGCAATCTACCGCATATAAATATGAGTGATTTAAAATACAATTTATTTAAGGTTACATTTTAGCTGCCCAATATGAGATTGTTCTTCCGTACAGTCGTCGCTG
Source organism: Plutomurus gul (assembly GCA_019776185.1). NCBI lineage: Eukaryota > Metazoa > Arthropoda > Collembola > Entomobryomorpha > Tomoceridae > Plutomurus > Plutomurus gul. The sequence goes on along the minus strand of JABASC010000049.1, from coordinate 17,628 downwards.
CCCCCTTCGTTCCCATTCCACGTTGACGACCATCCGGCTATTCCATAATCTGTGAATCTTCCAGCCGTTAATTTGAGTTCTTCAATATGTGGCCACAAAGAGTACACAGACCGAAGCATCACATCGGATAAATTTTGCAACTCTAATTTTTTTAGTTTAGGAAAGAATTTTGCCAATAACGTAAGTATTTGAACTTTCGAATCCCCGCACACATCGCTCACAGCTGAAGGGGAGGTATTAGCAGTACTGTATGTGGGGGTGCAGTGAACACTGAGATTTTCCAGAGAGTGACGTTGCACAAGTTGCAACCGCTTCGGAGGCATTAACCAAATCCAGTTCATTCTATCCAATGTAAGACTTTTAAGTTGAGGAATATCCGAGAGAAATGAAAGAGATCCATTATATCCAGTCAAATATAAATGACAAAGTTTCACTAAAGCTTTCAAACAAGGAAATGTTTGGTTCGTCTTGTTTTCCAGGAAATCATAGTCCGTAAACTTCAAAGTGACTAGTGTGTCTCCCATTTTATTTAAAAGAGAGTTCAATGCTATTAAACTACCCCAGTTAGGTAATCCAATATCAAGGTACGTTAAATGGAGAGTTCTTTGTTCCATGATTCCCATAAAATTGTTATCAGCTACAATGTGTACTTCAAGTCGCTTGAGATTCATCCACATGTGACTATTTCCTCTGAATAAAACCTGAGAAAGTAGCAAATCAGTTTTCCAAAAAGGAACCTGATTTAAAGCTCCATCTGAAAATGCATTGACCCCTTCTTGGAGGATGTGATTCAGTAAAGAGAAATGTCCATCCGGAGAAACAAAAATATCCGCATTTTTGCTTCCGTTGTGGCCAGCTCTCTTAACAGTTTCTACACATGGCAGAGCCATCAGCAATTGTGGATAAAATAAACTTTTCAAATCCATTAATTTAGGGTCTAAAATTAATACTTTAACTGAAGCAATTTGTGGGATTGTCTCTCCCACATCGAAGAATTGCATATTTTCTACTGTTCCTTTTGTTATTAAAGCCAACTCCTCGAGATTTGACAATTTCTCAAACAGAATTTTGCGAAAAATTTTTGCAGTCCAGGATGATTCTTGAAAGTAGACGGATTTTATTTTACTTCCATATTGATTAAGAAAAAGTTGAACTGACTCTGTGCCCAAATTAATTTGCTTTCCAAATTTGATTGAGTAGGTTTCACTAGATTTTCTCTTCTCAAAAAAATTGAGATAATACAGAATCGCTTCCGAGCTGCACAGACAAATGTAGGACTTTAGAAAAAGTAACTTTGCAGCTCCTTCGTTCCATTGTTGGCAAACAAACCGGCAAGACTTTAACTGTGACGTATTCAAAAAGCTTAAGACGTGATCCAGAACCTATGTATAGGAACAATAACATTATATTGATATTGAAGTATTGATGAATGTGCGTACTATCCAAATGTACATAATTATATATTCACAAGAAATTGTGGAATAGAATTTCATTAAAACATCAATATTGGTCTACTAATAATACAGCATCAGTCTTTCACTATGATAGCATCTAAGTATTGTTGTGCGTAAAGTAGTTTAGGCTTTCCAATCCTTGTATGCTATTTATGAAAGAAAGGCTTCTGAGAACACAGAATATCTTGAAAGTAATAATCGTAGTTTTATACAATTTACATACATAATCAGAACAATTATAATTGCACATACATTTTTTGCGGCAATAAAATTTCTACATTGGTGAATTACCACCATTTATGGAAATCACTGTCACACAAATAAATACATATATTTAGCTGTTACTGATAAAGTTTGCTTTGAGCTAGTTTACTTACTGATGGTATTCTCAATGGATTTAGACGGAGCGTTGGATTAACGTGAATATGGTTTAATGCTGCTGAATTTTCAATTCCCGAATTCATTTCACCTTTTCGAAACAGCTTACACGTTACAAGTTGTAACTTACAACTCTTTCACACTAATTCGTACTTCGCAACGCAGCTGACTTCAGGGATTTGCACAGAAGTTGTACGTGTTGCGTGGACTTGACAGAGATATGAAATAAAATAATATCTTTGCTTTGACTGTTAATATAGATATAATTGATTAATTAGGGAAATTGTGTATAAATTTCTACCATATATGATTTCGTAGAATCGAATATATAGTTGTGATGTTGACGAGTGGGTGTGAAAGGGATCCTGTTTCGTGCAGCATTGAAAATTTCAGATCGAAGATGAGAAGAGAAAGTGGAGAAAGTAATTCATCCCTCGCGTGTTGCATGTACATTGGCGATACCGGTTAACAAATGATGACTAATTTAGTTTAACCAAGTAAAGATTTGATTGCAGAATTTCTGTCCGCGATACTTTAGCTAATTGTAAGTATGGTATTCAGTATGCTCGAAAAGAAACTTGCAATGTTGCTTAAAGTGTTTTATAATTAATTGAAAGCTAAATAATTGCAAGTATACCACTTACACACACCGAAACGAATGTATTCACGTTGATGGGTTTAGTTTTTATTTTATTACATCTCATACATCTCTAAACTTTTTACAGGTTTCCTTCATTTTTGAACCAGAATATTGATTTAACTTAACAAGCTGGCTATCATGCATACAAGTACCACAACGAATAACGAAATTTTAATTCGAAGGAAAAATTGTACGAATGATCTTGACTACGGTGACAATCTGACTTTGACAATCCAGGTTTAAACTTTGTAGCCAACCAGGTGCCGGCGACCGATGCATTCCCCAATGAAGAACCAGAATGAAACTTCAGCAATAACCAAAGAATTCAGCCAAGCTTCTCTTATGGTCAGTTGTTTATACCGTCCAGTGCGAAAAGAAGATAGAGCATTACGAATGCCGCCGATAGCCTTGGGAATATCTCCAGGTGTTGGGGGAGCTAATTCAACCTTGGCGTATTTCATAAAAACAGCCAACTTCGGTTTGGCTTGGGCTAAGGCGGATTGTGCCATGACTGGAATCTTTGCTGCCAAACTGGCCATTTCGATAAGAAATTTCTTTGCAGTACCTATAAATAAAACAATAATTGTAAATTGGAATGGAGCATTGTCCAGTTTGAATCATTTGATTTAGGTAGAGATGTACATTTTATATTTTACACAGTAAAAGTGTTTATACTTTTATCCTTGAATACTTTTAATTCTGTATTAGGATTGACATGCACGAACGAACAGTGTAATTTCAAACACTTTAGTATTGAACTACAAAATAAGAAATACAAAACTTTTACAACAGTACATTATAATTACTATAATATAAAAAACATGAAATCTCATGAAATACATTTCATGTTAACTATTGCTGTATGATGTTAAAAGAGAGAAACAATTTAGTGTCTTGCCAAAATTAAACTACTGAACTGACTACAGGGAGATACTACTTCCCATAGTAGGTGACTTCAGACTTTCATGTATGAATGTTATTGCGTCTCTATGTGGAAATCAACGTTAACTGCACTGTGACTGCAATATACTGGCTGTGGGGGTCAGACGGGTCAGTCAAGACTAAGACAGAAATAGCAATTATTTTGAATTTTAATATATTTTGAAATGTCCACTTTGAATTTAATAGAATGTCTATTTAACGTTATCCCGCATCATGTCATATAAAGTGAATTTTTAATTGTTTTCCTCTATATTAGTGTCATGTAGTAGCAAATATTATAGGATGTGATATCTGTGTTCACTGTTCAATCAATAAATTGAATTAAGTATCTCCCTTGTGGATTCCAAACTTTTGGAGATGGTTGTGCAAGGTTGCGTCAGTAGTAGATTGCAAATACTATATTTATATAGTTTTTAAAATCTAATTTGAATCTTGATCTAAAACTTTCAGCAAAAGACGATATCAAAATCAACTGTTTGTATTTGCATTGTGCACAACACAAACAAATATTTCATCTCAATAATCTCAAATTTGAATTTACAAACTCACCTGTGCAAAACTAATGAATCTTGACCCTGTACACAACCTCCAGTCAGTTACTCCTTTTAAAAATTTTACACTCGTACTCAGCCCGGAAGATTTGCCGAAAAGGTTCAAGTATGGAGTCCAAAGAATAATTTGTACTTACCACCATAGTAACCTTGCATCAGTATGTAGCCTTGCTACAACACAAATTGAACGTTTATGCAGCGTGAATTCGTTGTATGAATTTCAATCAAGTGTGCTAGACAAATATAAAGTTCTTTGTGTATTGAGAATGAAAATCCAAGCACTTTTTCTAATACTTTTAGCAAACAGTATTTTTGGAGACTATAAAAAGTCCGCTACTAAGAAAGTGTACCTCTACCGAGTGATAAATTGGTGCATTATAGGGAGGGGAGAGCCAGAATTGTACGAGTGGTAAGTATTAATAAAATATACTTACCAACAATAATTATTATTGATTATAGCATCTTTTAGCTCCTGTCCCATGGACTCTGCACTTGCACACTTAAAGTCTTCTTATCTTAGACTGCTGAAACACGACCGATTAAAAAATCGGTAGATGGTAAGCTTTGAAATACTTTCGCTGGAGCAACATCTTATCCCCTTGCAAAGATGTTGAAGGGTTTAGCTTTACCGGGATCAAAACACCATCATTAGATATAGAAATTCCCTGATTTCTGTAGTAAAAATTACAGAATAAGTTAGGGGTATTTACTGCAATAACGTCATAAACCCCAATCGTCAGCATCGCCATATACATACTTATACCTTGGCCAAGTTGTCTGCAATTGGAAACAATTTATTATCTTGCTAAAATGATAATACGTCTGTGCCATGATGCAAATTATATAAATTGAACTTACTGGTAACATCAGTTATATTCAGATCCCGATAATCAATCACACGCGGAATATCAGAGACAAAGATTTTTCCTTTCGGTGTAATATGGCCATATGTATTGTGCCTTGCTAAGCTAGGTTTTCACACAAATGACCTTACAGGAATATTTAGTCATTGTAAAAACCATAAATTACATTTACTAAATTATATCCATGTTATCGTGTTGGCTAATTAAGAAACGTAGTAAAAAACAATTAAATTGCAACAAAATTTGCTAACTTTAGCTCTAGCCAAGGGAAATTGTCTGAACGCATTCTGCTAACAAAATTGCTTGCTATTTAGCGTTACGGTACTATACCCCTATGAAGGTCTGACTCATCCTTCCATGATTTATCATAATATCATATATTGCAGGCCTTTTGTACAATTCCGGCCACTTCTGCTAACTGATCATAAGGTAAGACAATATGACGACAACTTCAGAGATAAGGATGATAAACTGAACTATGGAATATATGGCGAGAAGGCTCCCAACTTCACAATTTCGTTTAACGCTATAAAATGTGGGAATAACGATAAAAACGATTCGAGCTCAGAGATAGGATTTCACGGCGCATACAATCAAAGGGCTCACGTTGTCTTCAAATCAACTGTACTTTTAGAAGGTTTAGTCATCCAAGCTGTTCACTCTCCATTTGGAATGGGATTTCCTTTTGGGCAATTTTCTCATGATTCGGAATTTTCGTGCACTGATTGCAAAAACACATTCTCTATAGAGATAGGATGTATCAGTCGCCCGGACTCAGAATTTATGGTTAGAAAAATGCTATAGTATTCCATCTCCTCCAAGTCTAACCATTTCACAGTATAAAGAATGTAATATTCTTTAATTAAATGGATAATACAACAATATTCTATTTATTGACATTGAATAGCATCCAACCGTCGCCGTTTACCACCACAGGTATAAAAAGCCAGGAACGAAAGACGAGGTCGGAAAGAAAAAAGAACTTCATGTGAACTACAAATGGGATGACAGTCCCTGTTCATCTGCAAGAATTGTAGAGTTTTGGTATAACTAAAATTAATTAATTCACGAAATACAGTTAATTAATGTATCGACTTTGATTCTTTTATCAAAATGTATGTCACCTATGACTTTCAGGGTGATGGCTGTGATTAGTTTCAACGAACGGATCTGGATGACACAGAAGTTCGGACCATATGATTTCGAGACAGCCTATGCCAAAAGAAAGGTTGAACTGACCGAAGGAAATATAGCATATCAACCGTCAATCCCGTCACCAATAATGCCAAGGTCAGTAATATGCTAAATTTTTATATGAATAAATTTTCCAACAAACAAAACTAACAACAAACAATCATATGGATATTTTTGACAGCTGTGTCACTCGTACAAAGACCCCACCACAGCCCCTGCCCAAGATTTGTGTGAAGGACATCACATTCGAAAACTGTGTGGACAGAGAAGAAGAATGGCATGATGTGCAAAAAGAAGTTCCTGGTAATATCACATGTGAGGGTGACCCATACGAATTTAGACCGTCAGCAGACCCATTTACAAGTACAGCCAGCAAAGAAGTATACGATAGAAGTGACTCATGGTCCAATGTTCGTTTTTCCGGAGATTTTGATGTTCGGTGCATTAGCAAATATAATACCCGTCTCCTGCCTCACAAGGTGTGTCCCACGTGGGCAGGTAAATTTGCTTGCGTTGGAAGCGCAGACTTCAAATATAATGATCCAGAGCAGAGAAAGGGGAGCCCCGAAAAAAAAAGATTATTTCCATTCAGCTACTGCGACCCTTGCATCACTCCGAAGCCAACTCCTAAGCCGGCCGATGTTAACACAGATCCTGGATTTTTTAAACGAGGAGTTCACTCGACTCTGATGATTATTGCTTTCTTCTTTCTTCTTCCCATTAATTGCTTCATTGCACGATTTTATAAGGAAACCCTCCACTTTAGAGAATACAAAGGGTGGAGATTATGGTTACTGGTAAACAAAATATGTTTATTAATGTGTGTATTCTGTATTCCATCATCGAGAGAGACTAAAATTCTTCTAATAATACTTGTTGTGAATGTGATTTACAGATTCATGTCATTGCTAGTATCGTTATTCAAGTGTTATGCTACGCATCTTACACAATCTCCAGTGCCAGTAGGTTTGATCGCCACATGTTTTATGGATATTGTGCCTGCTTTGCTTGTGTGGGAGGATTCATCACTGGCTGGACACGGCATAAAAATAATTGTATGAATTGGGTCCTGATCGCTTTTCATCTTTCTTTTGGCTACGCTGCATACGTCTTTGCAAGTAAATCACTCACTGTCAATGAATGTTAATCTTAATCTCAACTCTGATTGTCCATTTGATATCCTGGCGTAACAAATTCTATTTAAATATTTTAAATTTAGTCACCAGTTTTGTAGTGCATGGAAAAATTCAAACGAATACCCGAATTGCAGCTTATGTATCATGTGTTGTGTCAGGTTTGGCAATTTTGGTCCTGAGTGTAAGTCTAACTAGTCTGATTTTGATTTTACATACTGTAGCAAGGAAATACATTTGATTTTTAATGTTATATTTGTTCTTTATGGAATGAAAAGGTGCATATATATGTTGAAGACAAAAAAATGGGCATGATACCGAATCGAAGTCATATTCCAACAGTGCGGATTCGATTTGATGACGTTTTCCCTCCTGTATATTTATATTTTCACAAAATATTAATGAAGACAACATACGATACCACATTTGTTTACTCTTTAGTTAGCAGTATTCATGAAAAGTGTTATTCTCTTTCCAGGGACATAAAGCAAGGATTGTCATTCTTGGAGTGTACATATTTTTGCTCTTCATTGTTTGTTTCGCAATGATGACCTTGCCGGAAAAGCGTAAAGTTTTACCTTAGTGTGCATTTAAAAACATTGTAATATGTTTCCAGTGTTTCCTATCTTTGCATATGCATTTTTTACCATTTTAACGAATTTTGTAACCAGTATAAATTGTGCGTCAGTATTTTACTTTAAATAAAATATTTCGCTCCTCTGTACTCGACACTCAAAGTAAATCAATCAAAGTTATCCCTGACAGTCATACTTCTGTTCCCTACTGTAGTTAATAGTTTGTCTGTTTCACTGAAGCCTTAAAATATTTTTGAGAATTTACCGTATTTATTTCACACACCAACAGATTACGGTAGGATTAGGATTCATTGTGTATAAAAAGGGTTAAAATTGGAGGTTGGGAGGGGATTAAAAATTGGGATTTTTTGTTGACGTTTTGAAATTGTATGCTGATATAAGACTTGTCCAACAACATCAGGCACGTAATTTTATCTCAAGCTAGTAAAAGTTACCTCAAATCGTCCAACTTTTTCTCATATGATAGAGACCTAAATATATTGTGCTGTGTATGAATGATTTGTTTTTCATATCGGTGAATCCTGTATCAAACCACAGAAAAATGAATGAAAAGATCTGAAATAGTTGTCCAACTTTTAAAAATACCCAGGAACTTTGGGAACAGAAAACATTATTTTCACGCATGAAGTCAGTCAGTCATTAATTTTTGTAAATAATCTTTTTGTAGAGAATGGTGGTACTATTTTGTGTACATAAATATTTGCATAAGTTAATTTCGCCATTAGACCCTTCAAAGCAATAAACTTATAATTATTCATACAAATTGCCTATGCTGCCTTTAGCATAACGCAGCTACTACATTTAAATCTGTACGTATAACCACACAGGACAAGCAAAACTGAAACTTGTAAATATATGTACTAATTGTAAGCAGAAGCCTTCTTTGACAAATCATACGTACGAATTGGGGGATTGACGTGAGTTCACATTGCAAAATTCAGACTTTCATATTTTTTCTGGAGAAATGAAATGGGGGGACATGATTGTACATAGTGCATCTCATTACATAATTACACATGAAAGGATATTATTTCTACATCATATTTTTCGAATTTTTCTTTCTTAATCCTTCGAAGCGACTTTCTCACACGCTAGCATACACTCAAGTTCCGAAGGGATTTCTTTTTCGGTCCTCCCCTTCATGTTCATTTAAGAACCTTCTAGTAATTGGCGATCAAATAATTTTAAAATTGACTGCTTCAGGATTTCATTTCCATTTGAAATGATCAATTGTGTATTGTGTTAGTACACATAAAGTTTTGAGAAATTTCACTCTCACTACAAGTGTACGAATGCTAGGATTACACAAGGATTATAATATAATTAAAACAGAATTGAATAAATTTTAAGATTACTGCCTATAGAAAAGAGTGACTAATACATTTTTTAGTGCGGTGGTGCAGTGATAACTGCTTGTCCTTGTTTCAGATAAAGCCATTTGTACTTTGTGACTGTGTCGTAATCGTAGTAATGCATACGTACAAATACGTAGTGTGTGAGTACACATGTACTGATTTTATTTTGCTTCGACACTAATTGTAAACAAAATGTTCATGTTCTACATATGACAAACAGTTTTAGTGGCATTCCTCGTCCTTACACCAAGAAATGAGTTTAGTACAACCACCGAGTTCATTTGACATTGCGTTTTACAGTTGGTAAATTGAATCATGATTCTGATTAAAATCGATTGGAATATTGTAGCTATCTTCTTCGGTGCTGCGGTTGCATTGTACATCTTAAAAATTTTGGTAAGCTTTTAAGCTTTCTCACCTACAATACTAATATATATTTAACAAATAAATTGAAATTATGATTCCAATATATTTGGTGATTTGCCTCTCAACAGATATCTCACTTTATAACTTCCTTTGGCAATCTAAATCAAAGTTCCGACTTAATAGAAGGTTTGTGAAACTACCGTTCAAAATCATTATATTACATGCATTTTATCTGCTCAACAATTGATTATTTGTGTAATTCTGAAAATGTGTGTCTGAGTTTGTAGATGTTTAGGTAAAGAATATTATTTTATAATGTTGGGGCACCGATGCTTTAATAATAATTTAGCCTACAAGTGGTGAGCTGATTTATATATATAAGAATTTCTATATTCCGCTTTGTATTTTAGCTTATGCACAAGGTCTGCCTCTTACTGAAAAGGTGAAAAGGGTGTGGGGCCTGCGACCGAGAAATTAATTCACCTAACTATTACTCATTCCAGAAAGTATTAATTTTATAATAAATGTGTTGAAAAAGCGTCCTCTTAGGTATCAGTAGAACCTAAAAAAAGTTAAAAGTTCACATCCGCTCATCACCGCTAATGTTTTGATATATTGGTCGTAGCTTTATATATATTATATATACATATAGCTATATATAAATATATCATGCTAATTACAAGTAACATTAAATAAAGATGTGCAATTGTAGGTATTTTATAGCAAACCTTTTGTCCAACCTGCGTAGCAACTAGTACAACTTTTCACCACCATTGCGTTCTTCCTCTAACAACAAGTGCAAGGGTTTTGGAAGTTAAAAATATGATTAACCTTTAATACCTATGTATATACAGTTACAACAGCAGTTAACACCATTAAAAAGTAAAAGCCAAGCTTTTAAGCTTAGCACCCAGCACCTAATAATCTATAATTAGTGAGTTTACAGACACAAGTCCTACTATTTAATTTCCTTCATAGAATAACGTCTACTTTAAAAGCAGACGTTATTCTATGAATTTCCTTAAATCAAGTGCTTGTACTGTCGTAAAAAAATCTTGATGCTAACAAATCTTTCCTGGATACCCACGCAGCGACGAACGTTAATTGTGTACCTACTAGAAAACACAAACATCATAGAAAGTAATTCACGTGTCTTTTCTGGTTCCGGAAAGATTGACAGTGGACACCAAATACACTATCCTAATTGATTGATCATCACCACCCACCATTGTGATGAAACACAGGTAGTGATATTATAATTTTGAAACACTTTTAGTTTTCGCAATAGGAACATCGACAACAGAGATGCTTTGAGTGCAAATGTCCTCAGAGCTCGCAAGAAGGTTAACGAATGCAGTGCATGAGTACTCTACATAATAAATGACGTAATTTCATTAGTATTATGTATTCCATATAACACTTGCACTGAAATGTACCTACTCCTCTTATCGTGTTATTCCCATCAACCTTTGTTTTGATTTCCTTGCACTTGAATTGTACATTGCGAGTGTGGAAAATAATGTATACAGAACGATAAGTGTTGTTTTACCTACTTTGTATGCATAGTTCATTTGCACTCACTGATCTTTGTATACAGCTTTGCCTTTCTGTAGATAAAAGCCTAATAATACGCAGAACCCTTTCGCAGTTAAATTTTGCCCAATGTTTACTCGGATATTAGTTTACGACATACAAACTAAGGGTGTGAGAATTATTCATCATCATTAACCTCTAATATGCATACAGTTGCTTGCAACTGCAGTCAGCATGATCCAAACATCATTAAGACGTGCCTACCATTAAACCACGATAAAGTACAATTTTTCCCCAGGTATTAAGTATTTAAAGGGTACCCGGTAGGAACCTTTTACAGCTTTGCTTAGTAATGTAAGCCGTCAGCTCTACCTTCTAAAATAGTTGGCGCTAAATGCAGATATGTAGTTATAAGAGAACGGTATAAAAACAACTCCGTAACATTTAACAGCTTGTGTTTTGTCAATATGAAATTCGCATTCTAACTCTAGAAATTTATAAATATTTAGCATAAATATTACGCGTACTAAAAAATAGCCTTAAAGTTTTGAGCATTACGAAGAGGTGATTTAAGAACTGTTTCCTGACTATATTTATTGGTGCACAAGGGTGTTATAAAATTGCAAATGGATGATTATGCTGTACTGACAATTTATTTGGTTTTAGGTGAATCTTGTAAACCACCCTTATCTGAGGAGCAAGAGCAAGAAAACCCTCCATCATTCAGTGTAGCTCTAAAGTTTTCTCAACCGATTTACTACTCGGACCAAGATGACCTTCCGTCGTACTCCGACTACCTTAATTCAACGCAATCTCAACCAAAATTGGAACTCTCTACACTCTCGTTTGATATAGAAAATGAAAAATCTATTAAGACAAGTCTTCCTTAAATATTTAGTAGGGTTTTATAGGTACATGTATTATGAACTACTTTGTTTGTAACTTTCCATGTAAAACGTGCTGCTAGTTACCTACTGATAATGAATGGTTTTACGGACATTAAGTCATTATTTTTGTTATCGTATCTGTATATAAACACTTTGTGATACATTTCTTATGAGGTCTCATTATTATTATGCATGTAAATACTATTTGTGCATGGATAGTTAATGATGCTTATATAATCATCGCTATTTTACGTTACGCTGTAATTGTTCACTGAATAAGAAGACTCTGCTTAAATACGCACTACCTTAGATTTAAATACAACCTGCTCTTACCACCTACTACGTGTAATACTAATACAAGAATGAACTTTTGTCAACACTTCTTGCTCTAGCTATAGTTGATAATAAAGAGTGAATGTTTGTTATACTACAAATAGCATTGAGTCTGTCGTTGCACAGATATACGTTGCCAATGTATTAATAGAACATCAGAGACAGAGCCATTAAGATTACCATTACTGTTTTAAACAGTAATAAGGTGAATAATGAACTAGAAAAATTGTTTACTATGAGAACAAAGCATTGTGTATAGAACAGATTAGAAAACATGATTTGTAATTGCATTAGTTGTGATACTATATTGGTGAACTCGCAATTGAAAGAAACCTTGCTAATTACACAAGTTGTTAAAATATTCGAGAATATTTTAGTCTCTTTTAAGCAATTGACCAGTTTACTGGATGTCGGTGTAATTTTCGAGTTATTCGTATTACTAGATATTCGTACTACAACACCGAATACACATTTATGCGGCTGGTAGGGATGCTGCACTACATATTATGCATAGCTATCTTTTCACTCGCGTCATTCTCCTCGCATGAATAATGTCTCATTAGTTAACCTTGCAATGGACAAAGACATTAACGCTAATGATTATTTTCTGAATGATTACTTTTGCTATTTTTCTACAAACAGCATTGACTTTCCCCTGGGATACGATACAGTGTTAGAGTAGTAGTACATTCTATTAAGACTTATTATCACATGTTAAAGTTTTAATGCGTCAGTCACGACATGTTATCATGAGTCTGCACAGAGACTTTAATATCTTAGAAATACAATACGGCAGTTAGAATTAAAACATTGAAGCGAGCAAGTGGTTGGTAGGAAGCTTTCTATACCCAGTTGGTCTTTTTCTTGGCAGAGTAATGTTTGTTGTCCATATAGATTGGATACAAATTCTCATCTGGTTCTGCGTGTTTGGATTTTTTATTTTCTTGAAATACTTGGTGAGTGCATCAAAGGTTATAACAATTCTATTCTTTTAGTAAAGCAACTGTGTGAGACTAATTTACCCGCGTTAACCTCCTACTGAGTCTATAGCACCCATTGTATAGTATATGTACAGATAATGTGATAGTTTAATCTACAATACTACCACAACGACCTGAGACTATCTGTCTCAAAGTTTCAGTCACGACATTGATGAGAAATCCACCACTTAAACAAACGTGCACAGTAGATTGAGGCTATACTATTCCGCATACATTACCTGATCATTTTTTCGTATATGCAATGCTAGGGATATTCTCCTACATATTTAAAATTAATAAATATCATTGCCATAAACAGATTCATTTGTGTTCATTAATCGTTTTAAGGTAACTTACTTATTTCTCATGCACACCAATCAGTCTCTTGCGATGAGTGCAGGAACAAATGGAATGGGAAGAAGAGAGACAGTCATTTGGGGTATGCTAAAAAAAAATTCTTTAAAATTTTTTGTCTTTGGGAATTTTTCTTTTAAATTGTGATAATTTTAATTTTTGATGCAGATATGTCAGCCAGGGCCAGATTCTTAAGTCAGATGCAGCCTTCTCCAGATTACACCACTGCTATGCGAAATTCTGTTCCCGTTTCCTACATTGAAATGGAGGAACCTCCTCCTCCGTACAGTCTGATTTATGCCAAGACGCCAGAGTTGCATCAACAAGCGAAAGTTCAACAGTCAGAGGAACTACCAAACCAAGAATTAAAAGTGTCAACTGAAAGGGAAGAGACATCTAACACCCACACAATCGTATAGCAATTGCTATCACAGTCAGCAATACTAGGATTAATTTGCGCAGGCCCGCAATACCAAACGGATACTGTATCGTATTTAATTGCTGCTGTTATTCATTAAAATATTATGGAGGTACAATTGGTATATTTTATGTTGTTTTTGTGCTACTCGAAGGTTCGTTGTGTTGTCGTGTCGTAGTTGGTATTTTTTGTGCTGTGTGTATTGAAATAGTAGTAACAAAATGGGGATGCAAAGCAAATAATAGTATCTAGGAGAGTGCTCATTGTCAACTTTATGCATACGTAATTGTTGCTTTTGTATTCCATACTACTTATTATCTTTCTGCAACGAACTGAGTCACACGTACTTCTGGTTACAGCAAAATTGTTTCCTCGCTCTATTTTATTACTATTGTAATTGGGTGTTATTTGCTAAATCTACGAAATGGATGTATGACAAAAACATCTGCAGTGTATTCCTGGTAATAATATTTTATTTTGTATATTAACGTAGAAACGTTTAAGCTTGAAAAAAATTGTACATTTAAAAAATAAAACAAAACTCATTACAAAGAGAGATGTTTGTATAAAGCCTAGACCTATTGCTTTCGCTATACATTGTTTGTCGTTTGTGCTCATTATTTGTTTTTCATCTGCTCCTATAAAGTGAATACGTTGATAAATACTACTCTGTGATTTGACAATTGGGTCTTACTATCAGTTCACAGCTTAGAATGCTTCAAACGCTAAAATATATCATATTCATGTGATTGCAATTAATAGTCACATTAATTCTTATTCAGCATAGCATAAACAGCATTCAATCAGTATCTTGCTTGTAAATGATCAATATTTTCCTGGCAGCACAACAGCGGCAGGTATCTCTGAATAAAAGCCAAGGTATACCTAGTTAAAGTTCAATTAATATATTCCAACCAATTAATAGCAAGCATTTGGTAGTTTTTGGGTGTCTGCTTGTATCTTCACACATGTAAGGTGTACAGTGAATGTTGGGATCTTTTAGGCTTTGCAATATTTCCATATTACGGAGTTTGTATCCTATACCTTATTACAGGGATTTCTAAACGATAATACTCCCTCGTAAATTAAATATGGCAAACATCAGCAGCTCTGACAGAATCATAGTCACACATTGTAGTAGCTAACTGTATCAAATATTGCTTGTAATGGTAATTGAGATATGGTTTTGATGGACGAACGAAAGTGAGATAACATTTGTACATGCTCAGTCATCGCTAGTGTTAAAGCAAAATGGTCATCCGAATATACTGATAACAGTGATAACACCCGTTCTCTAACCGTGTTAGTTCATTACAGTCAGAGTGCAGTGAAATCATGAAAAGTTTCAACAATTATTAAATATAAATTCGAATATAACAATGAGAAATATTCTTGTTGTTATTTTTAATTCATACCTGTAAAATATAAAAGCTAATTAATTTTAACTTACTAATAATCAATGAAACTAGAGCCAGCTTGCATTGATGAACGTGCCAATACTCTTTCTGGCTGTGACAGGAGTTATCCTCATAGTTGCAGTTCTCAAATTTTTGGTATAAATTTGCTTTTGCCACTTTATACGATTTCAAATAATATAAATTATTAGTGGGAATACATGTTTAAACAACCAGATAACTCTTGGAAGAAGTAATTAATTTTGACTTTCAACGGCACTGAAAAACCTACTCTGATTTTTTTTGGTTTCAATAGTTCTGCAATTGCTTTTTGGCCCAAAGAGTTAATAGTGGAAGTGATACTGATTCTGTACAAAGTCTGACAAGTGGTCACAATGCAGGTACACTTCTTTATGAAAGTTAAATAAATGGTGGGAAGTATGGGAAGCACTCGTGCTGAAGCTACATACGGTCATTGTTGGAGGCAAATTTTAAGAAAAAATTATTTTGGCTTAGGTTTTTGCATTTTATAACCTTACTCTGTAACATTTGGAAAGAGAATATTCTCGTACTTTTTCGATATTCAATTCAAAGTCTCAAACTTTTAGGCTATTTTATTCAAAAGCGGTTCTACAGATTTACTTAAACATTCCTCACGAAAATTTAAAAATTTCAATGCTTCGAGGTCATTTACGGGGTCATGCTTCGTTCGTACATTCATTCATTCATTCAATTAGTGCGGCCCAGTGCTACG
Source organism: Plutomurus gul (assembly GCA_019776185.1). Taxonomy (NCBI): domain Eukaryota; kingdom Metazoa; phylum Arthropoda; class Collembola; order Entomobryomorpha; family Tomoceridae; genus Plutomurus; species Plutomurus gul. Next base: position 1,503 of record JABASC010000049.1, on the reverse strand, counting down.
GAGTTCGTTTGACCTCAGAGAATTTGAATCTTGCAATTTTTTGAAAAAGGAACCTGGGGAACGTTTAAAGTTAGGCATATGTACGTATGCAACATTTGAGTAACTCTTTGGAACAGTCCGGTCACTGTCCCCGCCGTTGACTGTTTTAATGGGTCGAAATTTGTCAAAAAATCTCCTACCATACTGGACCCCAAAAACCAGGTTCAGCCTTTAACACCAATCATTGCTTCATTCGTTCGTAAATTGAAGGTTTCCTAATCTCTTCTAGGAGTTCCCGAGATGCTCAGATCACGGACGAGGTACTTCAGACTACGAGAACCACCTCCGGATTATGACACAGCTCTAAGAAACTCTACCCCTATTTCTTACATCGATATTGAAGAGCCGCCCACCTTTGAAGACTTTCTAAAGAGTTATTCCCCATCCCCAGTGGATCTAGAATCTTCAATAAATCCTTGTAACAGTCAGATTCTTGAGCCCCCTGAGATCTTAGCATCAAGCTCAGAAGCTTAAAAATTTGTGTGCTTATATACGACTGTGCAAATATTTATACCTTAAAGTATTCCTGACAGATTGTGCCAGATTCTTACATTTCTATGTTGACATTTCAATTTTTACAAAGTCATATGAAAACAAAAACAGACTGTAATCCAATTTAAAATTAGTAACAATCTTCCAATGTAAACAGACTGTAATCCAATTTAAAATTAATAACAATCTTCTAATGTTGCGCAAAACTGCGCAACTTTGATTACATGTGTGCTAATATGCTGTGCAGGTGTTACCACTCAAGGTTTAATTTTGATAATTAAAATCTTCTGTTAAATCTTAAATACAAATATTATGTTGGCACTGCATCAGTAGCCAATGCTTTAGTTTTCTGGGCTGTTCTACGTATGTGGCTTTTATCGAATTTCAAACCAGTGAAAAATTATTAGTCTGATAATCGATTTTAAAATAATTTTTCATAGTTTTTACTGTGATGAACTCCACAATCAATCACATGAATTGAGAATCGTTTCTGGTTTTCAGAGGGTGTTCCGGAATTATATCGCAATTACTATGGTACATTTAAGAAAAATTCATGATTTTTGGCGGTTTTACCTTCACCGCTGTATTATTGATATTTAAAATCGCTCAAAGTTTAATTGATTATGTAATAATATCAGTTTTCGACTTAATACAGAATCAAAATACTTAGAATTAGCTTGGATTTGCGTTTTAATAAATGCTCCCCCTGTTCGTTTGAGCCACTAAAAAGGATTTCAATAAAATCGGGTTCAATCCGCGGGGCAGGCGCGTAGAACATGTCTGCTCTCAAATATTTTTACTTGCTTAAATTACATAGAATTAGGTAGTGACCGTTACAATAAATAGTTGCGACAATTGAAAAAAAGTATTAAGTCTAGCTTTCTTGCCCTTGTTATTCCTGTGTTTCTGTTGGAGAAATCCCTCCACCAAGTCAGTAACCTCATGATGTCACCAATGTGTAAGAGATATATC
>JABASC010000048.1:0-83076 GCA_019776185.1 Plutomurus gul | reverse complement strand
ACAAGACTCATTCAGATTTGTTAATTGCTGGTGTAATGAGCACTTGGAAACATGACACCTAATGATTGACTCGTCACAGCATCATTGGTGCTAAATGTGTGCATTGCTGATACACTTATGTATATACACAATGTCTAGAAAGGTTGAAGCAGTTACCTTCCGCAAACATTACAGATCCTAACTGAAACGAAAACCACACCCAATAACAAACATTTACCCAGCATATTATCCTTTTGTTTGTATTTAGAAGTAGATACACCATGAAAGTAAAAGTGAAGATTTGGCGTGTGGTAAATGCACTTCATTTAAGGTTACATATTTCAGTATAGGAACATCGATCTTTGCAGCATAAACAATGTGCCCATAAATGACACACCGCAAGCGACCAATAAATTTAAAAAAGTATATTACTCAAGCATAAGAGGAAATATGATGGTGTATCATATCGTAGAGACGACTACATGCTATCAATTGAACAAGGGAGATTAAGTATGTATAGACGAGTCCCTTCAGCCGCTCAAGTTCCATTATAAAAGGTTGCAGGCTGTGCGGCTATATAGCTGAGCTACTTGAAACTTGTACAACAAATAAATGGGTCTGTTGGCAAAAGATGAAGGGAAGAGACGTGACGTGACTTATGCTGAAGGCATTATCTGGGTGGTCAACATCATCATATCAGTTATCTTACGAAACCATATCCAAGTTGCAAATATAAAAACAATGTGCATGTAAAAGTAAAGTTGGTGACTGAATAAAAAAGGTGAAGGTTTCTAGTCGTAGTCATGCGTCCTAATGATCCTAAACAATCAATCTCTATCCTCATTTTTTCGGGTGTCTCCAAAAATACTTTACCAGATAAAATTATAACCAAGGTCTGGTTATAATTTTTGTGCTGGTGGCACAACCATTTTTAATTCGATACAATTCAAGGTCGTCAACACGTGACTTTTAATACGGTCACATTGAATACAGACTCAATGTTTAATTAAATAAGACAATCGTTGTCCTTTGGCAGTACAATTAAAATCATATTGGCTATCGCCTAAATTCGCCAACTGATAAAGAGACTGTTCGTGATACAGTACTCCACACAAGTTTTTATGCATAACATTTTCGAATGTCCAAGCCACAAAACGACGCAGCTAACAAAAACATTGCGGAAGAGAATGAGAAAAATGTAAACGAATGAACGCAAACATTATTCATTTTACTGCGGAAAAAGTGGAAAGAAACTGAATAACAGCTACCTGTACTTGATTGGTAGAATTAAACCGTTGGAAACATTTGAGTTTTATTTTCATTAAATATTGTTTTTGAAGAAAAAGCTAATCAAAGTTACCAATGCTACCTAATATGTAAAATAAATGATTCAAAGTGTTCATAGTATAAAGTGCAAACAAATCTAACTGTAAAAAGCCCAAATCGTATCGCAAATATGCATAAACACTATTCACGATTCGTCCTACGTTATTCTACAAATTCACTTATTGGCACTCTTCTCGTCTAACGCCAGCAGCTTTCATGGAAACAAACTGGTGAAAAGGATACTGAAGCAGATGCACAAGGAATAGTTACACTTCACAATGTACTCTTTTTACAGAGACTGAGATTTGAGATTGCTTAGGATGCGCTGCGCTACAACTTTTCTCTCGTTCAAAGGCTTGGCAGATGAACCTTGTTTGAGGAGTAGAGCTCCCAATGGTTTTTGAATCAACTTCAGTGCTTTAACTTATTTTCAGCTGCACACGGAGGCACATTTGATTGGTTCAATGTAAGGAAATATAATATTCCAGTGGAATCCAGCGTGTTTGGTCTTTCTAATTCAATCGTGTGCGACAAGACATGAGAAATCATTTCAATCGAAAAAATCGATAGGGTACACGGTACACCACAAGGGAGCACGCGTTTAAAGGGAAAACTAACGACAATATACAAAGATTATTTCGAAAGTTCGTTTCAAAACTGATATGAGCCTGGAGTCTGTTTTTATTTGTCTAGCACAATTTCTCCCAGCAGATTCGGTAAATTAACGGTTACACTCCGAGGAGAAAACTCTCGTTGTAAAATATAGGGCTATACAAGCGGAGAAAAAATTCGTTAAATATATCTCGGTCTGGGAGAAGGAAAAAGGCAGAAAGTAACGAGTGAAAGGGAAAAAGTGGAAGAGTTCCATTAGCTGCATTTATTTTAGTAGTTTCATCCATCGCTGTCTTTCCGAGCAGATCTGTTAGACCAGCTTAGAAAATATGTAGCGAGTAGCTGCGGGTTGAGCGGAAGCAAGCTGTCGTATTCGATTAGGCCAAATGCATCTTAAGCAACATCCCATGGGATGGGCTCCATTTCTACACAGCACAGCTTTTACTACTTTCCTTCTTTTTTCTCAATATGACTCTCTCGTGCAAGAACACACTGCTGCTGCACTGCTTTCAAAAAATTTTGCCAAAACGTAAATAATGTATTATCGTATACATTTGTGCGTTCAAGTTTTCCTATACTCTCATTCATAGCACTCATTCCGGCTATGCAGGTTCCAAATCTTGTAGCCCATCTCTACACCCAAACTAATTAGCAGTTACGAGAAAAGTAACAAGTCAATGTCCATAGCAATTCCATTGCTCTTCTTGACAAATTCGTCGTAAACTTTGCCCATAATTCACATATTCTTAACAAGAAGACCAGAATGAAAGAAAATACATTTAACTACTATGTTATAGGGTGAAGCATGCTAGAGTGCTGGCGCTTTTCTAACTAAAATCACATGGAAATTCTTCAGGAACAGTTTGGGATTTCATTAGAGCAGACTCCATCACTTCCGACTCTATGTCTGCGGTCTCCAACTTTGTATATTTAAGCAGACTCTCTCTCTCTAAACCTCACTATTACTCACATTGAAAAAAGAAGAAAGTAGTACAATTAGTAGAAGCAAGACAAATTTAAGGTTACATCTTACCTCTTTGTTTATAGCCAAAAATAAGATCGATCCATTGGTGTAACTGGCAAGAAACAATCTCCGATTCCAACGCCTGTGGGTTAAACAAGACGAAATATTACACTCATTCAGATAATTACCTTTTATTACAAAATACACTTAATTTTTTCTGTGGAATTCCTCTGCACATCCACCCAACAAGAATAAATGAAAGGGGATACACAGTGGCATTATTATGCTGACACAGTTTGTACACATCAAATTCAATCACTCAATCAAGTCGTTTGGCTCTGTGCCCTCACTCACTCTCTGCTACAACAATTATCTAAGCAGTCACTGCAATATTTAGAATGCTAAATTTCTTACCATGCGATGGATGCGAACGAATTCCTCAGGAGTTGAAGACCATGGGGGTAACTGAACATGATCAACCTCTTTGGCATCATCTTGTGTACCTAATTTGTAGCGATGATTGTTCACAAACATCTCTGGCAGATAAAACAACTCGGGTATCAATTCCTGCAAAGTGCGCCAAACAATAGACCAACATTCAATAAGAATCCCTTTGACATCATATGTTACACGTAATTATGTACATATGCACAATTATTCCATACTTTGACATCGGACGTGTCCCTCTGACAATTTTTCCATCCCAAGGATATGGAGTAGAAAAGCCTGTTGGGATGATCAAACTTGCCACCTTGAAGGGCAAGAAACATTGTCGTAAACGGCTCCTGCAAAATAATCAATTGCAATAATGAGAGCAAGCTGTAACAATGGAAAACCGTTGCAATGAACCAGACGCGTTTTTGCACACATCTTCTTATCCTCAAAATAAAAATGTAAACAGAAAACAGAATCCAATCAAGATAATCGACGTTTCTGAGTCGTGAAAACGTTATAAGTACATAGAAAGTAAACATATAGAAAGTATATAGAAAGTAGTTTCTCACATACCAATCTCAATAGCCAGTTCAATGTGAATGCGGCCGTAGAGTAATGAGAGCCGTAATGGAAAGGGAGAATGCTCTCATGTTCCCAGCTGTTGTATCTTTCCTCAAAATATGCCCGTCGACTCGGATTTAAAGCTCCAACGGGCTGAAAAGAGACAGCGTCATTTTTTACACTCTCACGTTTAAGTAACCATAAGTCCACACATGCAATACACTTTTTGTCATATAAGCTCACCGAGCCCACACTCTCTATACAAAATATACTTGGACGCAAAATGCTTGTCAAACGTATAAGCTGATCCCCAGGCTACCCTTTAGGAAAACACTTAAATGGTACCCGATACCCAATATGGTGCCACAGTGGATGAGAACAAAAGCCTCATTCTCTTGTCTAGTAAGACGATACATGCATTAAATGTCGCAATGTCAAATGTCATATTAAATACACTTCAGCTAACACGAGAAAATATAAAATTTCTTCCCTCACTCAGATTAAAGAGCTCATCCTCAAAACTTAATATATCTTGCAAGTCCAATGTTACAAAAAATCTATACTGAACTCTGATCCTAAAACAACGCTTTTCTATCGTAGATAGTTACTGATGGAGAAATTATCAAAGTTAGACATTATTATAAACAGTTAGATTGATATATGATTTTAGGTATAGACAAAAACACTCCTCTTGTTTAAATTCAAATAATACAAACAAGATTAGTTTTATAGTATGCAAAATTGGGCAGTCTATACTATAGAGAGCAAGCCAAGGAGAGATAATGAACAAAAGAATGGCAAGGTGTAGAGCCGAAGAAGTTAATGGAAGCTCAACCTTCGTTTCAATTTCGATACATGTGTCAGGTCTCAGCCTAAATTATTAGTGACTTCAGTGCACATAAGAATTTATATAGGGAATATTTCTGGCTGATCTCTTCCATTTGCAAGGTCTTTGAATATGAACTCACCTTCGACAAATCTCTGTAATTACTCGACAAGCCCAAATCCAACTCCTTAGAATCATAATTAGTCAAAATCCAGGGGAAAACAGGATACTGGTTCAAGTCATTGTAAGTTCGACCTGTTTTCAAGTCAATTAAACATCACAATTAAATCCAATCAAAGCAACGTCATCTCACAAGATATTATTATCTTCATCACTACAATTATTATATTCCTCATCATCCAAATCAAACGTAACATGCTAATTTACTCCTAGGAAACCAATCAAGCCTTAGTGAGTTAGTATGCCCAAACACAAAGTACAGGATAGGCCGATCCATTCTTTCTATGCACACGAAGACGAGTATCTCACTGTGTTATAGAAACTGTAGTGCTTGTTGTTAGAAATAATATTATGAGTGGATACGAGAGAAGCATTGCATTTGAATCCCATTAGAGAATATTATTTAATACGTAAGTCGGTAGCTAAAAGACTCGGTCCAAGTCTTTAGTCAGCCCTTCTTGTCAATTAGCCGAACTTCAAATTTACTTTTAATTTTGATAAATATCCTTATTAAACAACTGATACACTGACCAGTCAGAAAATCAATTTTTTATGTCTCTGTAATAATAGGTATTGACTTTACTTCACAACTCATTTCCAAATCGTAGCTCACAGCAGACACAGCAAATAATCGTCTCTGCTGATAATAAGAGGTAGGCAGCTCACCCTTATTACAATAGATAACATCACAGAAAAATACACCTTGATAAAAATTAGACAAACTCACCTGCTATTGTATTAAGGAACATCAAGTACTCAAAGTTGGAGATTTCTCTCCTTTGCCACTTCTGGGTCATATTGGAAGCCCGCATAAGCTGTCTTGGCGACATCATTGAAGCTCGTCTACAAAAAAAGAGCACATTTGCTTTACAGATTCTATCAAATCATATGTAAATTTCAACGATGCGAATTCATGCACACAATTGAGCCGACAAACTGCATTTGACCGTTAACTAAACCCTTTTTAAATTTTATATAGTCAGCATTTCTGACTCGGAATCATTTCAAGTATAGTAAAGCATATATCCATACGCTGTGACATTCCGCTGTGACGCATTTAACACCTTGCAAACAAATACGAGAAATGTGTTGTGAATGTGTGTATTATTTTTTTATAGAATAAAAAATATCACACGTTCTACTGACAATGAGATGACTGAGATTGCGAGAGACGTAGGATTACGGTAGAAAAAGGGATGCTGAATAAAACGACGCTGGGTTTTTATGTAATAATATGTAAACGCATATAGTCATGTAGAGGTTTTACTTTTGGAATAGTAGTAAGTAATAGTAATAGAAAATTCTTCGATATAATTTCCCTTGTTTGTAGTATAATCCCTCCTATCTTTGTAGCCCCACCATAACTCTACAAATAAATTAGAGCGCTCAACAATCCTAAATGGCTGAATACACGAGAGTACATCAAATAAAATCGGATTATAAGCTAAGTAGACGTAGAATGGTACATAGAACAAGCAACAAGGTATAACTAAAAGCATGCTTGTCATCAGCTTCGGGTATGGACTTTGGATTACACAAAAGCATAAGTCATGTCACGTCAGTCAAACTTACAATTAAGTGGGAGGAAGGTATGTCATAGGAATTCAAAGATATTCTTACAACTAAGCTTACATCCCCAGAAACATAATGCATTCTCAGTGTGCATTTAACTCGAATGCATCATAATATGTAATCAGTAACGTTGTCAGCAACATTTACACTTTCAGGAAACGGGCTTTCATATGCATTCTTACAACTAACGAAAAAAATGGTTCTAAGAATTGCAATTTTCAGCCAAGAAAAGAATTATAAATTGCTGCAGAAAATTGTCTTCCCACAACCATGCATAAAAAATAACGTCTCAATTCCTGGAACATTCAAATTCAAAATATGAATGAAAGATTATGAAGACAGCACGCAGCCACAAGTAAGAGAACCACAAATTCACGAGATTGCACGACATTATTATTCCCTATACAATTTAAATGAAAGTTTACAACAACAATGCCATAGTGAATTGTCGGTACAACAATGTGTTCATAATTCCATCTTCAAATGAGATTGTGTACATTTTACTTAGACCAGCATTTACGATGCAAGATTTGATAAAATAATTATAATTAGGATGAAGTGGTTTTTAATAAAAGCTAAGCTGCCCCTAGGCAGACAGGGATCAGCTATCGAATGAGATGTTACAATCAAAATCACGTCCTCTAATCACATCCAATGAATTCACATGCACAAAATACTTACAGAGTGAACACTGAACACAAATGAACTTCAGTCCGTGCATCAATTGTATAAATGTGTACACTGCAATTCCTTCTAGTACATAGAGTTGAATTGTACTCTTACTCTTAACACACATTGGTTTGGTACGGCATCAAGAGATTGTAGTACGGCTTTTCCATATGAAACAAGAAAACGTAGACCACTCTCACTCTACAAAAAACCATGGTTGCTACAATAAGTTTGGGCTTTGCGTATACGACTGTTCAAATGCCTTTTTTATATACAAAGCACAAAGTTCCACCAACTCTTGCGATTATTAAAATTTGGTATTGTAAGTTGTAAAATAATAAGTCTTCCCCAACAGGGATCAAAATCCACATGAGCTAAAGTTTAAGGAGACTGGAATTCAACATCGTCTAAAATAACTAATGATGGTAAAGTGGAAGAGAAATGGTCGAACAACGTCCGTCGCTCATGTCAATCACGATTAATTTAAGTGAAGATTGCATGTGTTCATTAGCCCTACCAGTACATGTATTAAAATCATTCATTCATGTGTCCTACCTTGTGCACAAATATTGTAAAGCCTAATAACTACAACTTGCCTTATTGGATGCACAAAGTCCCGAAATTTTCAGTTGTACTTAAGATCACACAAGATTTATCCCCGACCTTTTCTAGCATAATTTCCAATCCCCATTTCAAGATTACCATGTCCTATCAATATATTTTATACTGTTAGTGCTGCATCTCACAGGCTGACTGACACCGTGGGTTAATACATCCACACACTCTCATTTTTCTCGGATTATTCTTACATTTTCCTTCTAAGCTGCTTTTGACGTTATCCAAAGCAGAACGAAGAAATAAATTATTTCATACCGAAAGAGTTGCGACCCACTGCGTCATCACGTGTATCAATATAATTTTACATTTATCCACACCGAAAGTTATCACAAAGTCATGAGCAAACCATTGTTTGTACATCTTATATTTAAATAGGAATATTGACTGTGGACATTTTATAAAATCTGTCCGTTCGAGTACTGTAAATAAGTGTGAGTGTCTACACATGAATACAGCATATAATAGCAATAAATAAGTACATCTATGGACCTACTACATTCTTTAATCTAGTATAAATCTGTAAGAGCAATCTGTAAAGGAATAGGTCAAAAAGTTCTCGTGTAACCACAGGTAGAATAATAAAAGAGAACAAATAAGGTGAGATGAGCTGGGACATGGACAGACTCCGGCATCGAATTTCTGTGTCTCCGTCCCCAACTTGTTTGACGAGAGCATTAGCCTTCTGATTTATCTTTAGCACACTGAATGGTAAGGAAATCTGAATTTGAATCGAAACTGAAATGTGCATCCAGTTCATTTCATAACAAAGACAATCCGTAAGTGTTCCTTATTTCCAGCCCGTGGTGACTGCTAAGTCAGCAGCTAGCAGCGGTAACTCTCGGCGAAACTGTTTTCTCACAGGAACAGAAAAACCGGACTGATGATAATTGCTACTTTTATGGCACAGTACCTGATATCTCTAACGATTACAAATTAACAGCCCAAGTAATTTACATTGCCCAGACGACATTATACAACATACTAAATCTTAATCGCCATCCATGGGTCTACACATAAAAGAAAATAATTCCCACTACAACATTTAATGTCCCTCCCCATTGTTCCCACCAACACCACTCTTTCATCCTAACAATCGAAATCACTGAAAAACTTTGAATACTCACAGCAGACTGTGGCATTTTTCTTTCATAGAATAAAATCAATTTATACCTACAATAAAACAAAGCAGTTGACAAAAAGCCAACTGCTGCAGTAGTGTAGAAATATTCATCCCAGCCACCGCTCAACCAAAACACAACAACTACATATTCAAAACACTTTCTTATGTAAACAGCAGCGATACTTACAGCAGCAGCAATGCGTAGAGAAAAACAGTTAGAGTTGTCCAATAACTTTTGAATGTTTAATGAATTTGACGATCATGTTTTATTGGTGGCAGACTGTGCAATTGGTGGAGGCGTCATAAAACAAAATGCTTGCATGATGTCTATTTGCTTATTAATGTGCAGTGCGCGAATTATTCACCAAAGAAAACGTGGTTCTTCGTATCAAAAGTTTTGTCGTAAAAATTGTTTACAAGGGTCAGCAAGAAATTTATGTAGGAGATATTAGAGTGGTGGAAGTGAGTCTCTGGAGTCATATGAATCACACTATACCAGTAATCTATAATAATAATGGATTGGAATTGGAATCAGGAAAACAGTGGTGGTAGGGTCATACAAATTCCCGTCTCATTCCATTCACTCGAGGAACTCTTTCCAATTTGTCTTTGTGACAGATCCAACTGTCTTTCCATCTCCCTTTGGGTCCATTAAAAATTCATGGAGTCCTTCTTTGGCTGTATATGATGAACAACTCGGCTTTGCCGTCGCATGAAACTCAAGCCAGCTACAAGGCTTTCCGGTGTTATTCCCTATATAATTGTATATAGTTTATCAGGTCCTTCATAGCCTTCCGGCAGACAGAACGGTAGCAGTTAGCTAATTGTTTAACTTAACGCTACCCACAAATATACAAAAAAACTGTTTGACTACTCAAATCATTAGTGTCTTGATTTCGGTGCATGATTTTTGTCTCATTACAGCCACCACCTTCACCACCAACAACTACCACCGATTTAAAAGCGCCTGGGTTATTAATACCTCATCAAAAAAAGGCTTCCTTTGTTAGTGGTCATTTCCTTTTTTCCGCCCTTGCGTGCAAATCGTGTGTTGGAAAGCCAAAGGTGCACGTGAATTACATTTCTGAACCCATACACAGATGTATGTATATGTTGCCGAGAAAAGTAATACCTACATTTACTTTGTGTAATTAGCAATTGAATTCAGTTTTTTCCTTCGTGTTTCCAATCACACTTAGATGAAGGCAGGCAAACGTACTGTTTAACGATATTCCTTCCGCTCACCGCAGCCAACAACCGCAAAATGTAATTAAGTACGTATATTTGACCAAGGCATTTTCTAAATTCTCTATAAAACTACCATTAGAAACACAACGAAACTCAATTGAGAGCATCTCAAATGAAAAACGCTACCATCACTAACACCACAAAATTACATTCTTAAATTTCCCGAGGCCATTTTGCGTCCATTTATTATGCACACTACTCAGCACATAGTTGTACACCTCTAGCCTAGCTCAACTTGCTCGCTCATATCACACCATGTCTGCACAAAGCAAGGAAAATATTTATACCTGCTGCTCTGTTGTTTAGTTGTTGTATGAAAATTATTCCACACATTTGTGCACTACAATTATATAGTATATAGATCAGAGTTTCAGAGTCCGAGCTCCTAATAAGCTTGCACACAAAAGTAGAATAATTAATTAATATAGTTTTTTCTATAAAACTTGTCCGGTCCAGTCAGTCTGGTTATTGTGTAGAAGAACAGTAGTGGATTTAAGCAGTGGAGTCCAGAGTACATTTCTCAGCTGAAAGCTACTGCGTCGTCAAGTTGTTCTTTAATTTCCTGTCTTCGACTCCTACCCCTTAACATAAGTTTTTATCCCATCACTTAAATTGGCACGATCCGACGAAAGAGTAATGAATGATAAGTGTATTTCTACATTATGTAGAGAAATACAAGAGAGCCATGTATCAACTTTATGACAGGCGAAAGTTACACGCTCGTCAATAAACCAACAGTTCAGCCATTAAACCACCACAGGTAAATTATTCCACAACACCAGCCTAACCGTTATTGTAAACTAATATCTGCACTGTTTACACTCTAACAGCAATAAAGGTGAATATCAACTCGTTAAATGTTAATAAATACCTTGGCAAAACAGATCGTCGTTACGGAAGGGCACCACATAGAACAAGTAAATGCCATCATGACACACACACACACACACACACATCGAAAAAAGCTACGTACATGCACAAACAGTCATTCACTCATTCACCATATGCCTTTTTTCATGTTATCTCATGTGTGTCTAAATGGACAAGTGCCGAGCTGACTTTTGACTTTAGCTTAGAGCAGTCTCTTCGGATTATTGCCAAATGCCATGGAAGAGAACTCTCCACAAGCAAAAATGAATAAATAAACACAAAACAGGTAATAAGCAATTTGACGATTCTAATCTTATCTGTTCACCCAGTGGCTTAGGCTAATTGTAATAAGCTGACCAAGATCGACATCGAAATAAATAAGTACAGGCTTCGGATACGCACCATGCATAATAATACGGCATAATGCATGTATAGGTTACATGGCCGTGTAGCTGGTGGACACAGTCAGTCACTCGACTCCAGTCCCAGTCTGATCCAGTCAACCGTGCAAAGGGAACAGTCTCATCACATAGAGCATCTGTAAATCGTAATTTGTAACTCGTACAGAGTAGCGACAGATGACTTGTTTGGCTTCGACTGACTGACTGAGAGAGAAGCTTATACTTTCAACTTTGCCATAGACAGGACACGACCAGATAAGACAGTTACAAACAGCACACAATAGCCACGGAGAATACAGATTGGGATGTGTAATGTCAGAGAAAGGAAACAAGTCCTTGAGTTCACATTTAATTTAGGATCTGATGTAAAGTGACGACGAAAGGCAAGGGAACAAGTCTTGCCACTACTACTCTTCTTATGACTATCTCTCTCTTTATGGAGATCTTGTACCACGTTTCCGTCCACATGTAAAAGACAAAAAGTACAATCTAAAGGAGAGTATGTACAATGTAAAAGGGATAATGTACAAATGTAAAAGCCATATAGTGTAGGCTAAAAATGAGAGATTGTACAATTTAAGGTAGATAGTGTGTAATGTCCTATAAGCGCTTGGTCAAAGTAATATACTTTGTATTTAGGTTTGCGCGGTTTGGTCAATCCTAGGCATAAGTGTAGTGTATACCACTTACTCTCTAAGTTTATCCGAAAAATTCCACAAACTAAGGTTGTTTCATTCAAAAATTTGCAAGCAATCTTTAAATTCAATTCCACATTTCATTAAAAATTCGTTCAGTACAGACCTTCAGCTTTGAACTAGTTTAAAAAATTGTGACTGCATGTCGTTAATAGGTACTAATTTAAGTCCTGATTTCACTTCTATACTTATTTTGCTGTTGCTAGTGTCACTATCGGAGCTAGGGTAACCAGACAATAAAAACCCTAAAATAAGTACCTACCCGACCCTTAGGGCAAATAAGCACCAAAAAAATGCTGGTAAGCTTGAGTCCTGAAACAAAAAAAAACCTAACATAACCTTATCCTTGCTCTGGTTTATACAGTGAAGCCAAAGCCTAAACCAATCTTCGCATTTTACGTGCAAGCACTGATCCATGTGAAAAGTACAGAATATTACGTTTTCTGCTGCTATTTTGTATATATTTACATAAAACATGTTCAAATATGTAGATTCTTATTAGGTAAACGAGCGTTAACGAGGGTAACCAGTCAATACCGGCATTAATTTAGTGGAATGTCTAACCAATTCATAGATACGTCGACCATATTCCTTTTACAAATAACCGCAACTTCTTGCCTTTAATTTAGAGACAAATAAAGAGGATAAGACTAAAAAAGTGTGTGTGGATTAAAATTGTACATGATCTCCTTTCCATCATACATTTATCATTTTGCAGGTGGACGGAATCTTGGTGTACAAAATCACCGAATGCGTTGTATACATAGAATGTTCCCAGTTCTTCTAAATAAACCAACCAAAAGTATATATCTATCTACCCACCTACTACTACTGGATTACTATATTTATTACGAATGTGTATAAACTCTTTCGTTTCATAGGTAAACTGGCTTCAGTGAAATGAATCTGCACAGTGCACGCATGTACGTGGTAATAAGCTAGCAACATTATAAGGAGAGTGCTCACACAGATAGTAAGGGTAGAGGGAGAAACACCGATTGATGCTCTGCGTTTGAGAGAGCATGTCAAAGCATTCGAGTTTTTCGTCTTCTAACTTATTTCATTGACGGTAAATTATACCCATCTCTGAGCGATAGAAGAGGAAGGGAGACGTTAGATTTTATCGTTCCACTGAAAAGAGTACTACTACTGAAAGACAGTGACTAACACCAAGTCAACCAAGCGAGCACAACCTACCTAATGTGTACAGGTAAAAAATGTAAACCCTTTAACCCTGACAAGGAATGCTAGTTACCTGAGAGAGCAAAACTATAAAGGCTCTGTACACGTTCATTGTCTACCTTCCAACTAAATACAAGTGAAATTCGAAAAACCTCCGCTCTTACTAGTAAACAGAGTATTTTAAGGTGTTTATATCACTTTTAACGGGGAATAAATCACAAATGAAGTACCATGACATGTATCCACTCTCTACAACTTCACTCGGTAATCACATAAACTGTAATCCCATCTTCGACCATTCATTTCACAGAGACAACAGCAAGGAAATTACGAAATTGATACATTATCTAAGGTACACAGGCCTATGACTAGTAGGCCAATTAATAAGAAACTGCCATTATTAATTATTTTAAAATTCACCTTGTTTGAGGAATTCCGTACTTGATGCCGACACCGACACGAGGAAGTGCTTTGATAACTTTCTTTACGGTCGCTTGGTCGGGAAAAGAAAACATCACTGAGGCTGAAATAAAGAGACATAAAAAATTACTACACATCAACCATTTTCTTCAAGATTAGCCAGAGTATGTACATCATATTAAATATTAAATAGAATTGTAGCTCAATAGCAATCGTAGAATAGACACAGAGAAAAGATCCTTGAGTTCAGTTCCAGTAGTCTGTATCACAACGATCTTGTACACACACAATAGTAAGTAAAAATCCATGTTCTGTGTAAAGCGACCCCAAAGAAAAACTAATTTATTGCCTACATGCAAATAAATCAAAGTCTTTTTCTAAACAGAACGTATCCATTAGGAGAGGATATCCAATGGAAAATTGCTCACAGTATCGACCGGCAAAAATTCCAATTGGAATGGCATAGATCCAAATCTTTTAAGCATAAAGCAGATCTGCAAGCAATTTAATTTGATGTGCAGTAAAATAAGTGTGTATGAATAGCCGTAGGTAAATTCATTTTCGGAGGGGATACAACAAAGATATGCAACATCTATACCTCTCTCTATGTGTGTAAGTATAGCGAAGGTGATTGAAAAGGATGGAATAGGGGTCATCAGATACTGTGTGATAATCATCAGGTGTGTTAGATGGATGGATGAGCAGTCGAAGACAAAAAGAGAGACGAGAACAGACTGCTCTCCCACCCATTCAATGCACATTATTATACCACTATATACACAAACTAACAACATTAAATGCACATGCCGCTCTCGTATTATTTCCAGGAGAAAACATGGAAACGTCCACATAATAATGTATATAAAAGGGCCACTCTTTTCTGTTTCAAAGCCTTCGCCAAGCACTGTTAAGTAGTAAAGAGCCCGTCTCTCCATCATCTACTCATTCATACAATGTTACATACAAGTATGTACGTATGCTTACGATTAGCTCAATCAGCCACTCTTCTTACTTATCTAACTCATCTTAGAAATATTAGCTAACACATTACTAGCTGACTGGATGCTGCAAACACATGAATAGACAAATATTTATACCCCAGTGCCCAGCAAAGGCTACGGCTACGTTTCGCCACTCGCTCACTATTTAAAACGCCGAGCAAAATTCAGAACGCCTATAGTGCGAGAACTGGTTTCCTCATTAGCCAACTCTGTGCGCCTTTAGAAGAAAATCCGACAAAATGTGAACGTGGATGAGGACGAGCCCACTGCAGAATACTACATGCAGGGAACACACTGCTAATACATCATCTTTTCCCCTTATTAGAGATTGCACACAGACACACAGAAAGAGACAGAGAGCTTTCATTCAATCCCATCCAATGCCCGTCTTATAATCTACTGCAATCCAAGAATATAAATTTTACTCTGAGCAAATACACACTGTAAATACTCACAGGAAAATTAACTGCTACATGTACGTATATGCACACAAAGATATCTGTAAGCTGCTGTCGACCGTATCGGTCGGCACTAGACAAACAAGGCGTTTTTACATCCATCCAATGAGATACTGTCTTTCTCCTCAAAATACATCTCTCGTTTAATAAATGCCAAGCCTTATCGTTCAGCCACAAATACTGATACATACTTACTCACATATTTGTAAACTATTGTAATATAAAGTAGAATTTTTAGAAGGTGGGGAAACAATGCCCACAATTCCTAGATTTATCATTGAGAGGGTGTACCGCGCCACAGAATACACAGGTTGTATGGTCAATGCGCAAACCATTGATAGAGATGATATTAATAAACAAATAAGGATACATGGAGAACTCATTTAAAAAAAACGTAAGCTTTGTACATTCGTGAAGTGGAGCGCGCAAGCTGGAAAAAATGAAAGGGTTTACTGTGTTTGGTGAAGATCCCGACGCTCTTAATTGCACCTAATTGCTGCGAGAAATGTAGTAAGATTTCATGTGAGATTGAGTGGAAAGAGTCCTTCATCAACCCACTCTGTATACATGTGTACATACAGTTGGCTGTAAACTATCTGCTTCACCTTCAGAGCTCAACTAGTTCTTCAGTCAGTCTCGTCATTATTATTATCATGATCAGTGTTTGTTTTGTTTTCGAGCTGGAGATGCGCATGTAAGTACTTGTAGCATACCAAGTAAGTATTGTAGTGTACTTGTACGCGGAGCAAGTGCTTGTACTCTATTTAAGTTTACTGGAATGGATTTGACATGGCTTGGCGGCGCTTCACAGACATGCACATCATACGCCTTAATAACACACTTCACGCCTTTTATTCGCCACCTCTTGTCAATTCATTACCAGTACACGTCATACTGGCATCCTACCTAAGAATAATTCTACTTCAGCCAATGTCAGTGAAAATATGTCTAATTTATATTTATACAAGACCACAGTCTGCTCAAATTTTATCCAAATATGATAAAATCATCTGCGTCTTTCCTTGTTTTTGAAATGTGCAGTGTCAGCACTGTTTTAATATAGCACGTCAAAGGCAGGCGAATTAAGTCCACTCACGTAGACATTGTTTGGTGCTTCCTGCGCCCTTAGCTTTCATTGTTTTTTCAGCAGTCAGTATATCGTCTTTAATATTTTCCACATTCACGTCTCGTTTCAGCTATACTACGCGAATCAAATATGTTTGAGTCTCATCCATTAAAACTGTTACTTTTGAAAATATTTAATTTTATATTTTGCTTTCATTTTCATAAAAATTGAATAAAAATATACATGCCTGCTTCTTCGACCAACATACCGAATTGCAATCACAGAATTTTCGTAGTGCTTTCGAAATGTAAAGTTAAGGAAGATCACCGACGATATGTAAAACTTCCTACAACCAGTTGTAAACCAAGTGGTAAAACAAACTGCCAAAAAACCTACTCATACGTTATCACTATCAGTCATCAGTATAAAAGACTAATCAAACCACGTATTTAAAATAATTGTATACAGCTACCAAAATTACCAATGCAGATACAAAGTTCTCAAGTTCACACAACATTTAAAAGTAGGCATTTCTACCAAGAATGGGCAAAGCGTGTCACAATACACTATACGCATTATGTATACCATACCTGACCAGACGACAAAGTAAATATAAAAGCGTCCTGCAATTTGTTTACTTTTGTACACATTCAAGCGAACAACATCCTTTCTCCCTTTCTTTTCCTTTTGAAGACATGGCCAGATTGCAGTAAACTATACACTGTCGTGATTTACAAGTGAAGTCAACTAAAAAGTACGTATATACAAGTAATGCAATAGATAATTCTGTAGCGTTTGTTTACCTTGGCACGACTAATAATGGGAAACAATCAAGGGAACAATAAAACAGAAGAATGGCTTAAAGGATGACATAATGTACGACATAAGTATTTAGGAGTAACAATAATACACCATAAAGATGAAAGAAAAAGAATGCAGGCGTGTGTGAAGCCTAAATTTACATTCAAGGGATGCATGTACAAACGTTCGCTGCTTACCCTTTACCTTGCGTAAAATAATACAATAGACACACGGGAGAAAGAGAGGAGATTGCGTTGCGTTCGAGTATTACACGTTCCATAGTACCACAGAGTCATTCACATTCTGTGCTCTGGCTAAGAATGTGGCGGACGGGCGGGTGAATCACATTTCATACACACACACAGATTAAACTTGGCCCTCTACATAAAGCAGACGCACTTGTGCTGTTTGTACATACAAGCTCTCTCTCTCTCTCTCTCTCTCTCTCTCTGTGTATTATTGCACCGTGCATGCATAGTAATGAAGTAAAAAAGGGCTAGTAAGTTGCGTACACGATTTTACATATAGACAAGTGAATAGCTACGATGTGCTACCTCTCCCTCTGCTAATGCATTATGAACATAGAGCTTATAAGAATAAGAAGAAGCAATATCGGAAAGATGATAAAGGGCTTTTGGTTTGGAAGGCACTGTTTGGTCTCAGCAAGTGAGATCGCCTTCATGCCCTATCGGTATCGCTCTCTACAATAAGTCTCGTCGAAAATGGAGAGCATGGAGTCGACTGTGTAGTGAATTGGAGGTAATTAATTGAAGGGTCACTAGTAAATGTGCAGGAAAACAAACGAGGGAGAGAATTTGAATGAGAGGCTCTGACTTCACTTGATCTATTGAGGTCGCAGCGGCATACACTTCCATATTGTATAGCATTTACACGGGGCACCACCACCACCATCAAAGGATATTATAGCTGAAACGTACATACATACTCTGTTGTTGTTGGCATTCGCTATGCGGTCTACAGTCAACATAACGGGCATCTACGTTCCCTCTCGCCACCACTCTCCTTTCGTTTTCTTACGTCTGTTGTTGTTGTAAGAATAACTAGTCTCCTCTGTGGACATGTGGATATTGGCTTGGCATTGTATTCAACAAAAGGGATTATAAGCAGTTGAGTTGTGCACAGAGAAGACAGACATACAATTCCCTCCTTCCAAAGTACCAGAAAATGACCGGGTTGACATAACGAGCACACTTTATGAGCCCACCGTTGAGGTTAAGTGCCTACATTTGTCAATGGAACAAACATCTACATTTTCACTACCTTCATGGCATCTATTCTTTCCTCTCGTAGGTGGCTTGTCCATATAGACAATTGCTATTTATTATTTTATTTATATACCCATCACTCTTTCTATTGATTCTGTAATCTATGTGTAGTTATACGAATTCCTGTTCGTACAAAAAATCTAGAGTATCGAGTTTAAAGATTGTGTTTTAAATGAAACTAAAGTTTTATACTTTAACTTTGACTGCTTCTTGCATTTCAAGACGAAATTAGCTTTTCTATGGAATAATTTGACAATAAATTATTAGCAACTCAAAACTAAATGCATAGGCAGATGTTTTCATTGTAGTATTTCGAGAATCACAGTTTTGCATTAAATTATGTCAAGTCAGTGCTAATCTAATTTAGGTATAAAACAGTGCTTTAACTTCTGATTTGATAGAGAAAAATATGATCAAGTCATTACATTGTCACAAAATGAAAGCAGACCAATTTAATGTTTCATGTAATTCGGTTATACTGCATTACACAGATTGTTACATGAGTATTATCCTTTATGCATGTTTTCAATCTATTCATACAACTTGCGTCAAATTTTTATACGTAGATAGCGATGAAAATGTCTACAGTTCTGCGGTATGAGGCAAAGTCACGAAATACTACCACAATTAAGTAACACAATCAAAAAATTTCTACTTTGAAGAGTGCAATTGGTAGTAAAACTATGATCTGGTTTTTTTCTCGACTGACCACATACTTAGGTCTATTAGTGTTAGATAGATGGATAGTGTTTATTTAGTAGAGAGGAACATGGGCATAGGTTAGGAAAACTGCACGGGGAACTAAATGGGTAATAGGCATTTAAATTCCAATAGGTCGAACCAAATTGGGATTTTCTCACAACGATTTGGTGCCTTAATGAGCTAATTAAAAACAAGAATTTTAACAAATAGCTGCTCGCACGTTCTTTATGTCTGCAAAGTCAAATAAGCGCAAGTAAATGATCTGTATGCAGGCACGAAGTGAACACGTTTAAGCGTTGTGGAGAATTACACAGGAAAAAATTGTAATGAGAATAAAGCTTAAAAGATACACATTTTTGTGAGAAAAAAGTAAAGAAGCAAAAGAGAGCGTAGTGACTTCACATGCAAGTAGAGTAAAATTTATTGTTAGTAAAAAGTGAGCGACTTACTTCGACTGGCTAGAAAGATCTCGATGGCAACATTCTGGAGTAGGTAGTGTCTTGAAAATATAGCCCGAATTTCGCTGAAGTACCACTTTCCGTGCAAATGATCGCAATATTTCAAAACCTGCGACATAAAAACACCATTAGTAAGACCTCTCTCTTCTTCGTCCAATTTCATCTTTTTTACTGCTAAACGACGCTTCACCATGTGCATTGTTGCATCACAAAATTATAGACATGTCAAAACGAAGGGAAATTTCAAAACCTGCTGAGCTTATTTCATTTCTTTACATGAACAAGTTGGCAGACACAACCAACCATACTATAAACAGCACATTCGAGAAGTCACATGAACAACTATTAACTATATAGTCTAGCACATATCATAGTACAGCATAGTACACACCAAGGCAGACTATTGGAACCAAGTATTGAGGCTTGAATGGCTATTATCTGAAGTATTTAGTATTTCTTTTGCGCATTCTTTCAACTAAAAATCAGCTCGTAATAACAAGATTTTTATCTTCCACTTATTCACCTCTCCTCTCTCCCTGTACTGTAAACACATCCACTTTTCGTGCGCTCTCTCCTCATGAAAAATCACGCTTCGTTAATATAATGGAGAACCAAATCGTCAAATACTAGACTCTTCTTTCCTTTTAGAGTCTACAACAAACCTCTGTGATGTGGCACTATATATATCTGTACATAGGTATATATATATATATATATGAATTAAATCCCTTTGACTTCAACACCGCCGAACAGCATGCAAATCATAAGTTATAAATTTTATGCGCCTATCTTACTAAAAATCAATCCATTCTGCACTGCAACAAGACTTCTACACGGCACAACCTAATTTATCTGTAGTCCCAACTGGCTCGAAAGTTTTTTCAGCCTATCTTGAAGACAACACACCAATTGCGAAAATATTGAGCCAGTCAGAGGGTATCTGCTATAGGCACACAGCATATGAGCCCAATCAGTTTATTTTCTACGATTCCCACGCGGTATTCCTTATTATCGTTAATCTGCAAAACATCCAAGCCTCCTGCTCCTCATTATTTTTCAACAGCTTAGATATTTTCACGACAAATAGTATGTGCAATTTTTAGTAAAGAATTTCTCTTTTGCGATTAGCAATAGAACTGGATACTCCAACGCCTACTCTCAACCAATAACGTTTCTTGCGTAAAAATCGTTAAAATTTGTGTTTTTGCATCTACAATAGGTCAATAATGTTAGTACATGATGTTATTTATATCTTTTTTTTACGAGAACAAACAAATGAGAATTACATTCTCCCTAGTGCATGCAGAGATGCAGTAGGATTACAGAAGAGTTACAATAATGGGGAAGGCTGACGAAATGCATGTGCATTTCTATTACATAGGGGCGAAGCCCTTTGTTGCTGTTACTGGTATGGTTTGAGTAAAAATGCAATTCAATCCGAATCTCGTAATTCTGTTCAGTTCGGTGAAGTGAATTGAAGTGTGGTGCCTTGCCAGAGGGTCAAAATCAGATTACGAGATCCATTAGCGAGGCGAAGCAATTCAACACCATCCATTCATGTCTCCTTTTCTCCCGTCCTCTCTTTCTTTCACTCTCTCCAAAACATAATGCATTAATAACACATAACAACAACAGAATCATCGTCGCGATCACCCGTTGCTCTTTCTACATTCCGAATATTGCATTGTATTAACGCTAATATCTGCGAGAATGCTTCCTTCCGCATTTCCTTGTAGTTTCCGACATAATACAGTCGCTCTGTGCACTTTACATCTTGTTACAAACGAATCACACAACCAGACGCTTATTTGTTCATATTTTTAGCGAAATTTCATCTTTAATGGGGACAGAACAGGTAAGGATGTTGGCAGCACGATTATTCTATCTATTCATTCATGTATCTGCCATTCTGCCATAGTTATTGACGACAACTGGGAATATAAGTGGTGGACGGGAATTAGACCACTTGATTCTATGAATTACACGTCAGATCAATAGGATTCACACACAGTGGTCATGCCATCCCATTTATCACGGGCTAGAGTAGACACTTGAACATTTTTCCGTTTCGTGATCGCGTCACATTAGTGAAGTAGATACAAAATACAGCATTGTTCCCATCCAACCACCTACATGTACATATATACCATCATAAAAACATGAGCTAAAGGAGAAACAGGGATAACGAATTAAATACAAGAAGAGAATTGGCTCCTAAACCGATTTCCGTGTGACGTACTTTTACCTGACAAGGCATATTTACAGCACGATGTGTTACAGTGTGCTCCTATTTCTGACAAACAATTGTAATACCCCAAATGAAAACAAAACCATAAAACACAACTGCGCCATCTCAAAATGTGGATTACATGCACATATTTATTATGAGTCACATAAATAGAGCTGAAATGTAACGTTCGTGCCACGGCAAATGTCAGTACACTATGCAACTAATAATAAACATTAATTTAATGCACATATTCATTCTGAAGGGGCAATAAAAGTCCCTAGTTTTCATTTCAAGATCATAAGTGTCGGTTTCTTAGGACTGCCTTTGCACAATAAAATATTTATACTAGATTTATAAATGAATTGGCTGTTGCGTCTGTAATTCAATTTTACTTGTAAAATGGAGAGAATCCTGAAGTGAAGCATAGAAGTAAAAGGCTATCGGAAATTGGTACGCCATTTTGAGAGACGCCAAGTACGCACAAGTTTATAAGAATGTTGGAGGGTTGCAATTCACGTTATACACTGAAAGTAGCAGTGAGCAGCCGAATGCACGTCTGGAAAATGACAAGACTTGCAGAGCGTCTGCGAAGAACTTGCCAGTTTCTGTGTCTTGAGTGCATCCCCACCCGCCCGCCGTAGTATTGAACTAGCGAGCTGCACCGAACCGAGAGGCGAATCTCGCTATCAGCTGAACTGGGTAGCATGAAGCGAAACGGATGACGAAGGGACGAAGGCTCATTTCATCCGATCACTACTTCTTATCATTCATACTGGTATTTTATACATTGAAACCCCTCAATCACACCAGCACCACCGCCGATTTACAATGAACGCATCCTTCTTTTCAAACCAATGCCTACTTGAATGCACCCTATTAATAATAATATCTAATGCTCAACATCTACCTGAAAGAATACACAAAGAGTATCAAAAACTTTTCTACAAGTCAATGCCTATATACATACGTAATTTAGACCTAACATAGAAAAATGATGTGATTAACGGAAGAGTATAAAATCTCGTCCGGGTTTTAGCACAAATTCCAATCAGGAGATGAATGTTAGAGACAAAAGTGATTTTATTATCAGAGTAGTGTCGCCCATCCTTTCCGGTTGAGCGGGTCAGGGAAGAAAGAAATGATGCAAATCCCCTACGACCGAACACCAATTTCCCCTGAGAAATCACAAGTTGTCATTACAAAGAGCAACAACCAACTACATCAAAACTGTGAATGCACTATTTGTTGTTTGTAATTATACTTTTGCAATACGTTCAACAAATATTCACGGAAGAGACACTAATCCCCTTAATAATGTGAATGAAGAAAATTGTGTGTCTTCATCTCCAGTAGTCAACTCAACTGCTTCAAACCGGCAAATTTGGATAATATGAATACTAATTTTACAAAATGAGTGAAAGAAAAGTGCTTAGGATTTTGCACGGGGTGAGAGGATACTGTGAATGTGAGTCAAAGAGAGGAAACTGGCTGTATGATTTGCATTAGGCAAAGTTGTGGAAAAGATGAGTACTAAATAAACGCATTCACTATGCGAGGATAAAGTTATGAAAACATGACAAGACTAAATCTAAAGAATCCCAAGTGGAATGATAAAACGTGTGTAATGAATTCGAAATTATGGTGACCAGACTACGTTCTGATTTTCAACATGAGTGCATTTGATGATTGTCTTTCTGTTTGGATGGGTCCCCCTCTCTGCTAAATATAATGTCCTCTAACTAGATACAAAACGTAGCCAACTGTATTCCGCTCATAAGCAAATGTTCACAAACATCATAAGCAAGTCTCTCTTCGAACATTTAAGCTGAACGAGCAAAGCTCATTCTCATGACTTTGTAATGTCTAAAGGCAAAGAGTAAGCCTAACTTCCCAACTCACAGAGGCATAAAGGCAAAATAACATGTCGAATTAAAATCCACTCTACTGTCTCAACTAAATCCTCGGAAATGGATGCACATAACTTTTCAAGCCAACCCGATATAAGGCCGTGTCCACCCCACACGGAATATAAATAATACACTGTAGAACAAATACATATTTATACACTGTACCTAGTACTTCTGTAGTGCAAATGCCCTTCAAACTGTGCGGAAGGAGGCCTAACTGCAGATGCAGTAGATATAGCGGAGACAAAAAAGCGGGTAGCCACTCCAGTGTAAGCCCTATTACTGTATTCCATGGAAAACTCTTCAAGTAAATATATACACACCGATATCTATTGGGGAAAGGCTTAGCATGCGTTATAGTGACTCTCAATTGATGCATTTGCTTCCACCACTACTCGGGTACTCTTGACGGAAGGGGGAAGTATAGAATAAGCAACCGGGAAATCACATCACCAAAACACTACCGCTCCCCTTATAGTGGCAATGTATGTGTCTGTAGTAGTGGAGTAGTAATCAGTTGATAGTACATATCTGCTTACTACTAAAACTCTTGTGTAGGAATTATTAGTGTACGCACTATACGCGTACTTTGGGAAAATGTGCACACGGAGCACAGTTTCTGCACATTTCTAGAGCGCGCTCGCTCTCCTGCTCACAGAAAGCCACAGGAGTACCAGCTACAAGAAGGTTCGTGGAAGCGATACAAGGAGTGCGAGACCGTAGCAACAGGGATAATTAGATTACAATGCTCGTCATCAAATTATCTGTTTATCTCACTGTTCTTACTTACTACCACTGCTTTCTACTCGGTGTGTCTGCCTCAATCGAGAGCTTTCTGCAGTTCTGTTTACGTGTAAATACAATTAGATTGTCTTACACGAGCACAAAATATCATTACACATTTGTTATAATGCTGTGAACCTTATGTGACTGCAAGAAGTATCTGAGTGCCCCATCTAAACAAACGTCAAGAGTTGTTAGCCATTTAAATTAGAGTAGAAATCCCTTGCTTGACATGCATCCAGCAAATAATTTGACAAAACTAAACAAAAAGCAGATACAATAAGATGAAACAAGGGCCCAGTCTAAGAAAACAAACCAGATTAGATTTAGTGAGACGAGGAATGATGCTATTCACTCGTCACTCGCTCCTTCCTCTTATTCTTCCAGATAAAGATACTTAACTTTTACACTTCTCCCACAGCAGACCATTATAATCATTATCCAAGTCTACAGCTTGCTTTTACAAAAGAACAGTCAACTCTATCAACCCCACCCTTACACTTAAACTGCAGAGATACAAGTAGTAACGTCGCACCAAATCGGCCCTTACAGTAGTAATGCATACAATGAAAAAGGCAGCTATGTACATTCAGATAAGAAGTTGGAATTTGTGCATCACTACTCGGCCATGAAATTCTTTCATCAAAAAGACACACAAATTCACAGCTTTTCAAAACAATCAACCGGACTCGATGTACTTCATTTTATAACTTATTTCTAACCGACTTTGGCAATTATGACTTTTTTATTTTGCTAAACTTTTTCTTAATTAAGCAAAAAATCCCTGGAACACACTAAAATTTAATTCAGGCATCTCCCTCAGAAATCGTATTTAGAAAATATGACGTCAACCGTATAATTTATTAACAGAGTAGCGCACTGTACAATTTTATGAGGTGACACGGAACATGGAAAACAGCCCTCTAGTAGTTAATAATTTAAAAAATTCCAAGTAAAAGGCAAAAATACAGATTATCAATTAATTTGTATAAACTCATATAATTCTAGATGGATATATGTATAGACCTTCCAGGCACCGCATTTAGGCAAATGCGTCTCGCCTCGTCTCTATAAGTAGTGTTGGTTTTGTAGATTTTATAAGGATGAAAATAGAGTAGGTTTAATACACGTTCTGTGCATGATTCACAGTCGGTTTCTCTCTTTCACCATCTTATTATGACTTGTTCATTCGTGCTCATTTACGATCGTAAATACAACGGAATGGATATTACACGGCACTGTCTGCGTTACTCTTACTTCAACTTAGGACCGGCTCCTTTATTCTACTTTCTGTTTGTTTGAAATATTATGATATGAATGTTTTATGTGAATCACGAACAAATTCGAGAAACAGTCTGTAATAAGTAGGAAGCCTCTTTTTTTATTATTTATACATTTACTAACTGGCTAGACGAAAGTTTTCTAAGCGCACTAACTTAATGAATCATAATGTGTACACAGAGAAAGAACTGAGGCAGGAGACGGATGTATAAACTGACGACAATGCCGCTAATATGTATTAAAAAGTTTAAGTTTAACCAGAGCTGATTGCGAGACAAGGGAAACCGCCGAAATAGAAATTGGATGTAAGAGCTTGTGGACGGATCGACGGGAGCACATCAGATATACCAACCACTGAGCAACGTAGGGTGGGCGGCTTCTGGCACTTTACTGAACATACTACTCTTAAGCAGGTAGGGATGAACTTATAGTAAAGCTGCTTTTTCAACCAAAATATTCAACTATCTTATTCAGGTCCATAGATTATTATTCAAGTCTCCATGTACTACTAGTCTCTCCCTGATTTTTTACACAGCCCATTATACGAACTAAATATATAAGCAGTACAAGCTAGCTATGTATATAAAAATGTACGCATCCGAGCAGATACTACATGTTAAAGAGAAATCAAACCGAAAGAATTTCCAGGACCCTCTAAAACAACTATATATTGGCGTCACCTAAATCAGACTGCGTAACCAGTATCTCTAATACTGGTTAAAATACACATACTTATTACCTATACGTTAAGCAAGCAACTAGGTTTTAGTTAACCCGCCAGTTCGATCCACTAGCTCTTTCTGCATAGTTACGAGCGGTGGTAATACAAGCTTTCTTAAATGTATGTAGTAGGACAAGTGCCCTAGGCTTAACATCAAAAGTCGCTTCCATCAACCCATTCATCCATGCATATCAGATCGATGGGATCGTAGATTTAGATTGTTCGTTGCAAAAGTCGAAGAATTAGATTTACTGATGCGTACTTCACTTGTAAGAGGATGACGAGCTCTGAAAGGCTACCACCACTACCAAAGGTGCTTTCGCATCAGCATCGTTCACTCGCAAACATAAACGCACAGCCACAAGTAGATTACATTACTCGTTGACCATGTGTAAAAGATTAGATGTCTTTAAATTGATGTCCAGACTATCATCTTATGATTGATATCAGCGACTACAAGGGAAATCAGCAAAAGACCGTACATATACGAATTGGATTGATTGCCTGAAAGCACCAGCACACACACACAAGACACAAACTGAGTGGCTGCTCTGCGAAATGCACTTGCTGATGAGAGTTGCATGGAGCCGTAGAGCGGGAGTGGCGAGGACGGATGGTGATTGTGTGTGTACAACGTGAATATAAATATATCTACAGCTTGTAGATCTTCTGAAGGAGGATGCGAGTAAAGTGGTAGACACGAGTTTACTCGATTCTGTGTACACACAGAGAGAGCGGAGAGATTATGTGCAAGGCAGAGAGGTTTTTTTTTGTATTCTGTACAGTACGACGACGTAGATTTTATATTCGACATATGTATTAGGTATATCGGTGTAATGCTGTGTGAAGCAAAGTCATGAAAGAACGTTGGCTGAGGGAAATGAATAAATAAATGAAAATACGAGGAGACGATATATGAGGAAAAGAAAGTGTAGAGGACTGAAGTGAACAGCGTCTCTGATATAGGCAGGAGAGAAGAAAGGCTCCATAAATTCTGAGCAAGTAGACAAGACGAGAAATGAACGACTCGGAGAATGGAGTGAAGGGATACGAAATAGTCAAAGTAGAATCGAGAGGACACTGGAGGGTCTCCAAAATTCCACCGATAACATCAGCTAGTCAGTGCAGGCTGTTTTGACCCGGCCCACGCTGGCTCCTGACTTGCCGTGGCCCTACCTTCACTTTACTTATTAGACAGTAGAAACCGATACGATATCTTCTCCGTGCTCTCTTTTCAAGTCACTCACTCACGACTACTGACTGACCAAGTGCATACAGACCTGACGGCATATTATGTCATGCTGCAATGCAGTCAGAGAGCAACCATCGTCCAAATAGCTCCTATCCATTAAGCATCCCTTTTACTTCCAAGCTTCCTACCTCAACTTCCAACTTCGACAACC
Source organism: Plutomurus gul (assembly GCA_019776185.1). Lineage (NCBI taxonomy): Eukaryota > Metazoa > Arthropoda > Collembola > Entomobryomorpha > Tomoceridae > Plutomurus > Plutomurus gul. Next base: position 55,301 of record JABASC010000048.1, on the reverse strand, counting down.
AGTCTCCACTGACGCTCTCTACACACCTTCCTAATGAACAGGCTAGTTTATTTCTTAGACACGACAGAAAGCAACAGTCAAAATACACGACCCAACGAACACAATCCAGACTCCCATCGTTCCACTCGAGAGAGAGAGAGGAGAGAAACATGTCTAGAATCCTGAATTTCCGAGTCACAGTCATAAATTCATAAACTCTCATTATGTTCGGTAAAAAATGCCCCTTGAAAATGTCTCGTGTCAACCAAACAATGCCCTCACCACCAATACACTAACTTGACTCAACTTTTACCTTAATTACAATAACAAAAGTGTAACTCATAATGCACCCACAACTCCATTGCACCAATGTACACAGCTTGAGCATGTCTAATACAAATGCATCTACTATGTACTTTTATATAATGTCATTCTGAATGATGTGTAAAATGATGCAATATTACGTACGCAATGAAAATAGAATTGAGAAATGACACAAAAGACTGTCAACCTCACGATCCCCCATTGCCTTGTACACAAAGGTTTGAATAATTAGCTGAGCCACCCGGCTACCGGAGTTCTATTTATTCTTCAATGTACTATTCTAAATCTCACAATCACAGAAATATGTGGCATGCATTACAATACATATGTATGCTATGTACACTCAAGACACCCCAGTCAATTGCTTTTCTGCAGATGACATTGGCATCTCAAGCTTTCTGAATTTTTGCGAATTTTGAGTTGAGTACAGATTGTGTGCCTAAGCTTCAGAGTTATCATACAATAAAATATTTAGTGTGTACTTATACTTTATTACACATTCACTGCTGCCGGTAATAAAGTGCAATGCCAAGTCAAGTCTCTTTGTTTTTTATCACCCACTAAACCCCGTTGTGTCCCTGTCAACATCACCTTAAGCCTATTCTTCTGGTTGGCCTTAGGTTAGTCCAATGTGCCTGAACCTCATTCATCCCTTGGACCTGGATCATAATCAACGCGTATTCCTTCCAACTCGCATTAGTAATAAGAGTATAAACAAATCCTCCTCACCAACATGCATTAAAACCGAATAGTGTTAAAATTTCGTATTTATCCCCTTTGTATTGAAGTTCATTTTTCATGCACATTTCGTACATTATATAAGGGTTTGGGGGTGGGTGGTTTTATTGAATACATAGTGAATTCTTGGAAAATTATTAGTTACAAAAAACAGTGCTTGAGCTGGTGTTGTCCTTACAAATTCAAATTCTATTTACTTAATGTATACCACAGATTCAAGTTTAAATGCGCCCAGAANGATTCAAGTTTAAATGCGCCCAGAAGATTTCTCGTAAACTGCCTAGGAATGGTCAATTATCGACTTGTAAGTTTACTTTCGAGAAAGACTTTTTAAAGGCACGGAATTCCTTCTTAAAGTGGAGAGTAATGAGTGCAACGAACTTCGAAGTGTATCTATGACTGAAAGTCTAAGAATAGAAGGATTTTTGTAGCCAGTACGATTACAATGCAGTTAGAATTTTTCAAAGATTTAAAACCTTCTCTAATGTCTTTTGATTGTCTTTTCAAATTCCTTACGGTCTGATTAACGATTGTGAAATGTCACAATCCGAATAGACATCTGTGATTTTCCCACACGACCAACTCGAGATAAAATAGGCGAGCATCTGTAATTACGTTTTCATATCTGTGAACAGCTAAGTAGATTCCTTGTTTAGAGTTGAGAGATTGTCCATCATCAACTGGCGGCTATGAGAGTGTTGAGGGAATGCGAGAGGAACTCCCTTGGGAAATGAGATTCAAGGCTAGGGAGTTAAAATCAGACAGGTCAATTCATTTAGGAGATGCAATGCCATTCAACCACCAACTTGGTGGCAACCTCAACAATGGGGTAGGAAGCGTATGAAGAATTAACAGCAGCAGCAGGAACGGCAGTGTGTGAAATGGTCCGTCGTCAGCAACATTGGTAGATTTGACGGGAGGATACAATACATAATAATATTATCAGTGTACATAGACGGTGTATAGGATTTCAAAGTGATTCAAGTATCCGGTACTTAAGAGCTACTTGAGAACTCAAGAGTGTCAATGACAAGGGCAAACAAACCCGATGATGTTGCATCTATGGGAGCAAGAACTACCGAAAGATTGTATTCTATGGCCAAAGACAAACTGACTGAGAAAAAAAACCGAGTACAGTTGAATAGAATTTGTCTTGAAGATATTCGGCACTTGTATGTAGCGAGCGAGCGAGAGAGAGATAGAGAGCTGGCACACTGGTACCGTATAGACAGAGGCTGACGCCACCACCGAAGCGAAAACTAAATATCGACTGATACAGACGTACTACTGTCATGTCAAAGTAAGTGCTTCCAATTGAAAAAGGTGCCGGGTAAAATTCTACACAACACATTCGAAGCCGAGTTCATGTATACACAGATATGTACGCATGCATTTGTGGAAGATAGACACATGCACGTCCCTAAAAGTGAATGCGGTGTGTGCTTTATATGTTCCACTGTAATAGTCAATATGAGTTCTGCAACGGGTTTATGCACAAGACGAGGCTTTTTCACGGATTGGAATCCAGCTTGACGCCAACTGGTCTATAGTATGAGAGTGGATGACATAAACCAGTAGTGCACACTTCCATATAGTGTGTCATCCCGTCTTTAAAGAACACAGAACCCTGCTCTTCTGCGAGACCGTATGCACACTGTGCATCTACGAGCAGTAGCTTTCCTCTGGTGTGTGTCCTACTAGCATTTTATTTCTCCCATGCCGACAAGACAAGACGTTGACAATGAGTATAATCTGTGTTGGAGTGCGTACTGATGGCATAACATCCTAAATTGAGTTACATCACTTGCATTCTTAGAATGCCTTCTTTTCACACATTAATCTACAATCTGCATCAGACCATTAGTAGCTTGTGACGCGAACAATCCTTGTAATTCCTTACCATAAGCCTCCCCATATACAAACAAAAAAGTCCTAACCAAATTTTTGCACCTGGGTGGTTTCTGCTCGTTCTTTTGCTCGCAATTAGAGAAATTATCCCCGTCTCTAAAGCTACACTTGTAAAACGTCATGAATTCCTTAAGTCAACCATAATGATCATCATTTACAGATTTCACGTAGAAAATACCGTACTCCTCTCGTGTCAGTCAGGGAAAAAGACTGTCAAATTAATATCAACTGAACCGTTACAACCTGAGAGTTGAACGTTTTAAGTCTTGTGTGCCTTGCACAACACAGCTAATTGCTTCCCAAGCGAACTCTTCTCTCCATACAATGAAATATATTACACAATTTTCACAACTCGAGTTCAACAATTTATTTTCTCATCAAAATTCTCCTACATGATGTTCAGCAGAGACCTTATAGTGTACCAGTACAACGTAAAGATGAAATGACTATGATGAAGCCACAAAGTTCTCAATTTTACTGTTATAGGGAACGATTTACTTTGTACTTCTATTCGGTTGCGCTATCCTACTTCGTACTTGTGAAATATTTCGGCGAGGTTGACAATTACAGATTAGAGTGGAACGATCCCTCTCACAATCGTCAGTATGATGAACAATAGAGGAAAACACGGTGAAATTGCAATAATGAAGCGAGAAGTGTCAGGGTGCGATGTTCGGTTTTAGATTACGTGTAGATCAATGCACGGTTCCCTTTGTCAAGCCAATCGCTCCGACTATCCTCACAATACGCGTAATATTACACTTTCTCAACTTCCCTCAGAGCGCCTAAAGCGTAGGTCGCACTTCTTGATAAACACATGACATTGCATTTCACTGCGATCCAGTTAGTCGTAATTTAGTCTAGTTTGTCAGGTACTAGATACTATTAGACAACCTCAGGAGACCTATATGAACAAACTGTGAGGTATATACTATAAAGATATACACATGGAGCTCAGTCAGAAAATATTATCCAATCTCTTACAAGTACTATAGGTATACCTTTTAGTAGACAAAGAATACTTCACTTTAAATCTTTTATATCAATGCGTACGCACAAAGTAAACTTCTTATCGGCGCGACTCGTATTTTACATGCTGTACTGTAGTTTAAGGAATTGTGTTTTATTTCGCCGTGAGACAAGAAGTGATCCTTCTTCTTTTGAATGAGGAAACATGATGCTCTAACCGGTGTTTTTCTGTTTGGCGAGCACAACTCGCATTTCTACAAGTGTTTGTTCATGTAACCGATTTGATAGCAAATGTGAAGAATATGCTACATTCAATTCCATGCTCGTCATACACTTGGAACCTTGTATATAATATTTATATAGGTATATTGGTTGAAAAACAAATAAAGAGAATATAAGTGCCCAAGTCGGAACTATAAAATTATTTCGTACTGCCTTTGCACGCAATTGAGAATGAACTGAAAGCCACAGTGCAATCGTGATCAAAGGATGCGATCAAAGGTAAGCCGCAACCGTCAACGCCGCCGCCTACATCGCAACAATACCATTTTAAATAAATATACGAAATACACAAACATTTGTGCTCTGTAGAAATATCTCTGTGCCGACTTCATAAAGCATTATTATTTTTGTTAGAAATTTTATCTATTTATTTCGTTCGCACAGGACTCCTTCACACAAGTAAGCATCTGCATACCGACACACGAAAATAGAATAATGTACAAAACTCGAAAAAGCAGAATGAAATTCTACGAGAGATTAAAATTCTCGAGGGGAGGGGTCATTTTCCATAAACAGCAAAAATTTGCTGTTAGGGGTGAATTGTTTGTGTGCAATTCACTGCAGACAAACAGATGCGATTGAGCTTTCACAAAAGATACATTACTCCAATACTATTATGGTTCACTTACAATAGATGAACAGAGCATCACCCGAGAATAATAAAAGACTACCATCGATGAATATAAAACATGTACTTTTCAATTACCTCTACCACATGAAAGGTACTCGATGAAACAGGGGTAAATGTTTAACATCTCGATATATTTATATACGTATCAGAAGCATCTCATTCATTCATTACCACTCAGCATGCGCTCCTTCCAGAATCACCTCACTTTTATCATTCATACACGTCAGTCACCTCATTATTGAATAACATCACTCAATATATTGTACGAGATTTTTAAATCTTTTTGCTTGTTTACTGACAAATTGTTCGACTTCGTAAGAAAGCACACAGAGTGTTTACTTGATGATCAAATTTATTTGTGCGCGTACCTTGTACTATTGAAACTACTTTGAACCATTTTAGGAAACTGTCGTGAAAATAGACGTACATTAACCCTATTTTCAATTGAAAATTTCTGCAAACTATGACAACAAATGCTGTATAAATGAAGGTAAATAGCTGGCAGGTGCAAGAATCCAATCTCAACGGATGAAATTTATGATATTGGCCTGACTTCAAACTGGAAACAAAATATTTGCGAAAAAATGCAAGAGAGTTGTTGCAAAATGCAGAAATTATCTAGTCTGTGTCCGAGAAGAAAGTGGGATGAGAAATCTGTAAAAAATATGATGATGATGAGAACGGTAGTCTTGCACGGACAAAGCGCCGGCGCCACGGAACTTGGGCAAAAGTAAAGATACTGTCACTTTGAGTCAAGATAGGATATTTGTCAACAAGAGAGAAAGGAGTGGCTGAAAAAGAATCGAACGGTTCTAACCACGCAACTCTCCCATTCGCAATCTTCAGTGGAAGGTTTACTGGTCCTCAAAGAGGCTCCATGCTCCATCCTCTCACCCAATCCTCTGCCTTTCACATCGTTGATCCTCACTACAGCAACACTCACTGTCTGCATCACTGTGCATGGGAACGCAATATCTTCTCGTACCCCAACTAGTGTACATTACTGCTTGTGTGCTGGCTGGCTTTACTCATTTCACGCATAAGCCCAGCATCCCTTCTCCCCAGTCACAATGCTCTTCGCATCACATACAAACAATCGTTCCTTATTACCGGATAGATTCACGAATACGAACAATACTTCCTTGGGATTTCTTCCCTTATTTATCTAGACTTATGGAAAGATTAAGTTTAATGTGGATTCAGTGCTGTGATCCTTCTGTATCTTCCTCCCCTACACGGTATAACCAGTAACACATTTAGAACAACGGTTTCTCCAAAGTCTACGAAAGACTCGGTATGAAGTTAAGGGCGGCTTGAGTAAGCTACTCCCGAATGCACAAAACTTAAGCATTCAAAACTGAGTGATTAGTCTCGTTTAAAAAAATATTATTAGACGTCAAAATTTTAAGAACCAATTCTATAATTCCTTTCGATTTTTTTCATTGATGACTGATAAAATGTGTACAATTTAAATATATATCTAAAAAGGTGTTAGCACTTTTTTCAGAAACTGTACTAGTAGGTGTATGGACATCCTCTTTATATTTACGAATTCGTACTGAGACGATGATGAAGCGAAATGTGAACCTTATTGTGAGTTGGGTTCTACCGGGGCTATTCTCTACTTACAGACTTCGATTTGCCTAATAATATGTGCCTGCTTCTGAACAGTGCAATGCAATGGCTTTACTCAGTCTCCTCCTTAATACCTACGCCACCCATGTCCGATCGAAAAGGAGCTACAACGAAATGCATGAAACTCGTATGGGTTTAGAAGTATGCTAAAAAAAGACAAGTACACCGATCTCTCTAAAATTAGTTCAGAATCATTATTGTTGCAGTGGACATTTTACCCCATACCTCATGGGACAAAATATGTACTACTAGGATGTGGACGGAGGCATAAACGAACACAAGCGATGTAGACCAATAAACGGTTTTTGAACTTCACATATTATTATTTGTAGTGACTAGAATATATATGTATTAACACAACGGTGGTCAACGGCACCACTATGTGTGATGAGAGTTATCCCTTCTGATATGCTATGAAGATGTTTATCTATTGTTGCTTCAGAAATAAAATTTCAAATACATTTCTGAATAACTATTATTTCCTTCATATAATCGTGTGGACAATTTGAAAAGTGTGGACAGAGTAAAAGTAGAGACTTTGAAACTAGATCATTCCAGAATGACAGGAATAAAATAATTAAACACAAATTGTGCTGAAACCTTTCGAATTCCTGCACCCCGAATAAAATAGCATAAAGGTTGGTCAAGAGTGCGATTGTTAGAGGAAGCAGTGACACCGTGTCTTCTGTGTAGATAGGTTATAGATATCGGTTAAAGGTAGGGAGCGAAGAAAAGTAGTGATACTTCGTAATGGAGCGAAAAAGTGGTCGCGTGCGATGGGCGTACATGGCAAGGGAAGAAGGCGTTGCAAGTTGAGCGGCGGAGGTTGCACCGTCATTTTAACAAACTCCCAGTGCTAGTTCCATTCCTTCGGTAGCACGAAATACATTGACGAGTACTGGCAAAGCCCAAACAAAGGCCAACAGCCAAGCCTACCCCAGCTATCATCCTATCCAACTTGAGTGGAACGAAGACACAGACACAGAAAACAACCTACGAAACTTTACGTAATGTAACACTGGAGTTCACACATACACCGACAAGAAAATCTTTGCTTACACACACACACACACACATACACTGCCTTCTAGTAATGCAATCCAGCTGAAAAGCTCACCTCTCCCACCAGTGAAACTATACACAGACACAGACACATACATACTACGTACTAGCACCAGGACTACCACCACTGTGACTGAGAATGCAAAGGTGAAGAACGGTAAGCGAGAGTCAGACCACATCCCTTGTCATTTCCTATTCTTCGGTCGGATTATATATACTTGCCTATTTGATCTGATTGCGAGAGGAGCTGACTCAAGCAACTCTGTCAGTTTCTCCGTCTTCTCAGAACCTAAGCAACTCTTTTATCCTGCTCAAAGGTATCACCATCGACGACACTGATTAAAAACAAGTAGGCACCCGTCCACTCATAACAGTTCTCGTCAGCACTTGCTCTCTCAAGTGTCTCCGTCATACTCAACCATTTCTTCACAGCATCCCGCACAGATAGTTGATGACACTCGTACACCAAATCAACTCAAGCCAATTATCACTACTGACATACTCTCACAGCATAGCATAACACACATTTGCTATTTTCACGCAAAGTGATTTCAGCTATTACTCCATTTTTTAGTGAGTTCCAGTGTCCCGTGTGTTCTAAACTCACAGGGTAAATAATAATCATATTAAAAAGTGAGGGAGAAATAATATTCTCCCGTATTGCAATTGCAAAAATTCCAATTTTTATCTGATCTTTAGTGAAGTTCGTGTGCTGCGGCAAAAAAATCTGATTCATTATGTTGGTGCCTCAAGATATGATGGCAGCTCAGTCAAAAATGCTTTACCAATTGAATAAGTATTGCGGGGAGAGAGTGCAAACACGCAAAGGTGGCATAGCGAAAACGATTCGTGAAGTTTGCAAAGTGGTGCAAGATGTGTTGAAAGAGGTGGAGGTACAAGAGCCTCGTTTTATTTCTTCGCTGACGGAATGCAATGCACGTTATGAAGGGTTAGAAGTTATTTCTCCGACAGAATTCGAAGTCGTTCTTTATCTTAATCAGATGGGTGTTTTTAATTTCGTCGATGACGGGACTTTACCCGGATGTGCTGTACTCAAATTGAGTGACGGGAGGAAGCGATCCATGTCATTATGGGTGGAATTCATTACCGCCTCTGGTTATTTGTCAGCCAGGAAAATTCGATCTCGATTTCAAACGTTAGTGGCACAAGCCTGTGACAAATGCTCTTATCGAGATTCTGTGAAAATGATTGCTGACACGACGGAAGTCAAATTAAGGATTCGTGAGAGATTTGTTGTACAGATCACACCAGCGTTTAAGTGCTCTGGTGTGTGGCCTCGTAGCGCCGCTCACTGGCCAATTCCTCACATTCCTTGGCCGCATCCGAATCTTGTGGCGGAAGTAAAAACTGAAGGATTCGATTTGCTTTCCAAAGAAAGTTTATCAATGCAGGTCGGTTTATTAAAACATATACGAACTGTTCATAGTTCATAAAATGTAGTCTCTTCGTCCACATGACAAGAATGGTGAAAAAACAATGTGCATCTCCTCAAAGGAAGCAATTGTGTGCTCTCATGAAACAAGTGAATGGTGTTTGAAAAGAAAAGGCTAATATGTAAACAAATTCCTATGATTGTATTAGGGCAAGCAATCGGCGATGGAAGGGGATGCGTGGGTACTATCATTTGCAGAGGCTGAGAATAGACTATTGCAGGGAGGTTGTCGCAAGAAATGTCTCAGTTTGTTGAAGACTCTACGAGATCGACACTTGGATCTACCTGGTAAGCCTTTTCTCCAGATTTCACCAGTGAATACTATTACAATGTATAAGAGCCTCATGTGCAACCTGAGCTTGTGTGATGTCTGCTAATGAGCAAGTGAAAGACATAATGAGACAGAGCAGCTCCGTATAAGAAATGCTATCTATCCCCCTAATTTTCTGTCCAAATGATAGTGAGTAGCTGGCAGTTGTCCCGGGAGAGTACAATTAATGTGATTGGGGAGCATAATTAACGAGAAGGAATAAAGTCGCGTGGAGCTAATGGAGGTTCTTGTTGTTATTTTGACATCAGGTAATCCAGTAACTTCCTACCACATGAAAACACTGCTGCTGTACGAATGTGAAAAGCACCCAAGGGAAGTGGAATGGGACGAACCTTGCTTGGGAGACAGAATAAATGGGATTCTACTGCAACTTATTTCATGTCTCCAGTGTCGAAGATGTCCACACTATTTCTTGCCCAACTTGGATCTATTCAAAGGAAAATCGCCGAGTGCACTGGAAAATGCGTCGAAACAAGCGTGGAGACTCACCCGTGAGCTACTAACCAACACACGGTCGCTCGAAAAACTTTAAACCATTTCTATCTCAATCCTTTCTCTCTCTCACTCTCTCTCTCGCACAACACAATTCAATATATTATATAATGAACACTCACACGACTTCCTCTCTGAAGTAATTAGCCGACTATATAATACTTAATAATAATTGAGTCTCATTCACTCAGCTTAAATTACAAAGTGAGTAGTGTAGGACATAATAGCATAAAAATAAGCAAAACCAAGCCAATTCCAAAGATCTAGCCAAATTTACCATAGAAAAAAATGTATAAATGGAAATAAAATTTCTCATCTCAATCAACATGTCCAGTTTCTTGAATTAGTAGACGTAGACTTAGATTGTACTTACTATTAGAGTATTAACTAATTATACGAATACGTAGTAATAATAACATATATATATAAGCTACTAAAGGCCAATAGTAGTACGGCTCTCCTCCATTCACTAGAATAATAGTACAGATGCAAACTGTACGACTCATTCATTCATACATACAACAAGGCTTAGGAGCTTTAATGTAAATTGTACGTTGATGCTGTGTCAACGGTTGCTTCTAGTTCACTAATGATGGCATAATGCATTACTGTGAAAACTTTTTGCCACGCTAACTATAGTAACAGCATACTATAGTTAATATAATAATATTACGATATATCTAGTACTCCATACATATAATTCAGTAGTGAGTAGGAATCCGTGGTATGGCATAACCATGAAAAATGAACTAACATAGAATTGAGTATATAACTAGGTATACTAAGTAGGTGGGGGAGGAGGAAAATCCAAACATTGTGCTTTAAGTAGACTTTGTTGTTGGTGCCTACGTAATCAATTTTGTGCTAGTGTAATTACGGATGGTACACACTGTGTGTATTGTGTGCAGGGCTAAAACTCACTCATTCAGATCGATAGAGACGGTGAGAAACACCGCATAAACGCTCTTAGACTGTATTTTATAAATTTAGATGTTGCGACTGCAGCAGAAATAGACATTGTACTACTAGCTCTATGTTTGTGTTGTGAGTGAACCTACATTACACCAAGTACACACTAATACTCATCCTACCAATTTTGACACTCTTAGAGATACTAGAGTATTAATTTGAACCATTGTTTAAACTAGAGAATTTCGTAGCTATAATTTGAACCTCTTAAGTAGGAATACATATAAGACAACGTTTGTAAATGTACGTGTAGCTAAAACTTGAACAGAATACCCCGCCGCTGTTTTTAACATTATAGTATAATATATTATTATAGCTGATTGAAGAATAGGAACATTTTTGGATTTTTTCCATGAGCTTTTCACGGTTTTGATACATCCTGTTGATCGCGTTCGTTTGTTGGTGTTACTTCAAATAGATTACTTATCTTATGTGTATTTAAAATGTATGCAATTATCGTTGAGACACAAATAATGTAGAGTAAAATCGTGGCTGAAGTATTAAAAGCAATTCAAGCTTGTTGATATTGTACTACTAACATGATTCAACAGACATGAATGTCACAAGAGACTGTTTAAATGTTCTTATCATCAGAAGAATGAGGAAAGGTTGCCATTTACTTCCATAATATTACATTAACATTTACCTTAAAAGTTACATACAACGATTCAACTGTGTATTTATATTTTGACTGTACGGTAAAGGAACGAGTCGCTAATTACAATTACAAAAAACCATGTTATGATAATATGAAATTAATGCGAGAATATAAAGCAGAAAAATCATTTGACAAATGCAAAATAAACGCTTGTGTATCGCTTATTTCATTGCACTTACTTTTGTATACAAAACCGCAACGTTCGCATACCCGCAACTCTATCTCAATACGCCTGACAGAAATCCGCTAAATATCACTATTCTCACAAGCAGTCAGACGTTAACGTACAACGGAATAATCATAAATAAGTAGCCATGATTGCAGTGGTTCATCAAGGTGACATTTGTCATTAAGTAAACAAATGGCTAACAAATTAAATAATATTATTGAGCAAGCTGTTGAACTCTACTGTGAGTTTACTCTGCCTGCACATAATATAAACATGAAGGTATTGCATGCAACGACAAACACCTTTCTGCGCACAAGCCTTCAGGCAATGTAGCAAAATAGAAACCAAAAAAACTATTTGATAGAGAAAATGTGCACAACGGTTTGTAATTTCATTCCAAGCTGTAGTACAGATTAAGATAAACCATTCTTCCAATGAACATTTATTAATGTACTGCAGTTACAGTTATGTAGAAAATGCGCATGCAGTAAACACCCGACTGGGGAACAAGTGACTGTAAGCACGTTAAAAACATTGAACTTTCGTTTATGGGAAACACATTTGAAAATATAATGAATTGTTACACGTTCCAACTAGAATTTTTAAATGTGCAAGCATTGTTTAGTTTACCAACAAATTCATTAGAGTTGGAAAATAGCTGATTCTGTATTGATCCGAAATTTTAAAAGTAAATGTAGAAATAATAGTGACTCCACAGCTACAAACAAAAAGCTTTAAAAAATTACCAATGATTTAATATGGTACTCAGATTGTCATTTCATCAATTCAACGAGCACTACACGGCAGATATCAAAGCCATTTTAAGTCTAAAATATTAACAATGGTAAAATCATGAAAGTGAAAAGCTTTTGCAAAATTTACTCTAGTAGACATTAGACGCTCTAGCAAAACTCATCATGGAGCTGGAGCAGTGTGAAGGAATTAGTCCGTGACACAAACAACGACGTATATAAGCGGTAATGGGCTTTAATCTGGTACGTACAATTCATAAAATGAGAGTAGGGATGATTCCGCCTGGTAGTTCGGGTGAGCTGATGAATAATTGATGACACTATTAGAGCTTCAACGAAAAGCTGGTTGTAAAAGAAAAGAGCAACCGTTGAAGATATACAACAACGAGAGCAGCTACAGTTCTCTATGCACTGCACCCTCTCCTTTTAAGTCATAAACATCACGTCTCATAAAATAAAATAACCTAACATAACATGTATATGTTGCCCTGCTGCTAAACGAACTGCAAGTACGACCAAAGAGAGAAAGAAAGAAAGAGGATTCACTCCAGATCCATGCACTATCTCTTGGTTCTTTTCTCCTGCCACGGAAAAATATTTAAGCGGATAAAGTGGTGGTGGTGGTGCATGAAGGCGATCTATGAATGTTCGTAATACAATCCGCTCTCACAACAACATACCCCTTGTGTACGCACGCAAAACATTTTCGTATAAGTTGTGTGAGCAATGCAGGCCGTAGAGCCTGTCTGCTGTGGACCGTGCTATGAAATTCGCTGTGTACAGTACACATGTACAATTGAGACAAATTTCGCACCAGAGGGTTAGAAAAAATTCAGCAAATAACTTGATTAGCATCGAACGGAGATAGAAGGAAGTTCCAGCGATGTCCACTAATTCAGACAAATGGTTCTTTTGCCGAGAAAATTGATTAAATATGGGAGAGGGGAGTAAATGCAACTTAAGTGCGAGCCAGTCTCTCCACCATCCAACTGCACTTCTATCTCAGACGACGCTTTAGCCTGGTTCACAATTTGGAGCTTGGAAATTACTACTAAGTATACATGCTAAAAATAAACGAGAGCAGTCTGATAATTCCATCTACAAAACTCCACACACAGTGAATATATAGTGAACCAGTGCAGATATTGTAAATCGCTCACTCGTATGTGTGTAACAAATGTTTTTCAAATCTATTTATCCATTCTCTCTCTCCGAAGTGGATTGTGTACAAATGTATCAGAAAGACAAACATTCTGATCGTAAATACAAAGTGTAGTTTTCTGTGCTGAGGGTAGGTGGGCAGCAAAAAATTGAATTCAGTAGGAAGGTTGGTAGCTGTGGGGCTGCAATTTATGTGCACAACCCAAACTTAGGTACCTGCATAACGATACTTCAAGTTTGTAGTGAAATTCGCGTCAACTGGATAAACAAGAGATACACACCACGATAATTACATACTAGTCACCGAAGATTCTTCAACTTTTCGCACACATCAACACAAATGGGTTTCTACGCTCATACTCGCACTGCATAATACCTACATATTACAACATGTAATATACAAGAAGCAAAAAGACTGTGGAGCTTACATTCTCATCCTATTAACATATCAGAGTTGCTCAATGGCAAATCAAATATAGGTTTACGTTATGCATTGAATTAAAATTCGAGTTGAGGGATGCAATGCTAACCCTAATTTCTAGTATCTCAGACAAAACCGAGTCAAGTTGTGCAGTTCGTAGGTAAACAGTACGTAAAACTAGAAATAAACTTCCCTGGAGCGAAGGTAGTCACCCATTCACCTTCTGTGTTTAGTTGCTTATAACTCTGCCAGTAGTTAGAACCTGTATATACTCTATATGTATATTTATCTAATGGCTTACTGTGCACAATCCAATTTCCACATCATACTGTGTGCACTTCCCATAATCAACAGACCTGATATCTTCTCTTTCAAATTGAACATTATGCATTAAAACACGTTACACTGTATATGTAGTATACAAATGTCCAAATGAATTTGTACATACGCTAAGGATGGACACTAATTACTTTTAAAAGGAAACACTAATAATTTTTTCAAGATATCAAAATGGAACAATGCACAGTTGTAAGACAACGCTGACAGGGACCCGACAATGTGCTTTGTAACTTCAGAGCACTTAAGATCGCTGACATCAACATTAAATCCTATTAATTCGAAATGGAAAGGTGGTATTTGAAGAAGTATCGAGATTAGCGTGTGTACAACGCATAATAAGCCTCAGAATTGAATAATAGTGGAAGAAAACCGCAGAACTAAGATATCATAATAATTTGTGGAAATCGATGAAGTCGATAGTGAGCAACCACCTCTGGTGAAGGAAAAGCTAGAGGAGGACATCACATGCTGATTAAGCGATCAAAAGACCCAAGTCATTAAAATTGACACCGGATACATCAGTCTTGAGTCTGGAGGTGATTGTGAGTGAACAAGGGTTACATCATTATGTAGAATGCATACAGAGAGAACGCTATTTCAATAAATGCAGAGAAACACAAATGCAAAAGGCACGTTTGGCTGGTGTGCACGTAGAATAAACTACTACTACTTACTACATGGCCAACACTTACACTTTAATCCAAGTACGAGAAAAAATCCAGGCTTCACTACAATAATAATAAATGTTACAACTTACTCGAATGTTTGTTCGCTTGTGCTGTTGCTCTTATCATATGTTATTAGATCGCCGTATGCAACCTCTCACGACTCTAAATGCAAAAAGCAGTCACTCAGATGTATTAAGAGGATCTAACTTAAAAATACATGTATCCACCTATATTTAAGTATTAATCTAGTTTTCCTGCACTTTTTGTTCGTTTTGTTGGTTGGTAGGGCTGAAGTGCTGGACTTCGCATAAACTCCGACCCCTGGCTAATAGCTTGGCTATATCATATCTTGGTGAAATCAAAGAAAACAGCTTCGTTTCCACTCTATCTCAACAGCTCAGTCAGCTCTATCAAACAACTCTTTTCAAATCAAATAACATTCATACACATCCAGCCGAATAAATTCAGGCTAACATAAAGTTCACATAATTAAGAAACACCAGGGGTCTTTGCATGTTGAAATCCGTCGACTCCCGTTACAGGAAACAACGTATACGTACTTGAACTGCTCCTATGCCAAAGTAATAGTAGCGCCGTCCAATTCACTCAGCCACTACGACTACATTTATTAAGCCAACCAGCAGATTTCAAATCTCCTTTAAAACTGGCCACCTAAT
Organism: Plutomurus gul; assembly: GCA_019776185.1. NCBI lineage: Eukaryota > Metazoa > Arthropoda > Collembola > Entomobryomorpha > Tomoceridae > Plutomurus > Plutomurus gul. The sequence continues at coordinate 39,683 of JABASC010000048.1, read as the reverse complement.
ATAACGTCTAGTCATACAGTAAATAAGTATATTGTCTCCAGCACAAATAGTCTACGAATTGCGTCTCACCGTTTTTTGAACTATAAAATCATGATCCTGATATAGTATATATATATATATGTATATACTCTCCCGTACAGTATGTAGAAATTGTGCCTGCACAATAATAAATACTACAGAGCTGCCAACATTACGTGCCTATGTAATTACTAGCAACACATAAAAATCTAGCTTCACATATTGTGTAATTCACAACAGAGATTAAAATAATGGAAGTCCAATCAAGAAATTCCTAATAACAATCTGATAAGCTTAAGGCGACTATTAGCTGGTAGGAAAAACGAAAATTATCCGAACCCATTATTGTAGATAAATGTTCATTGATTGCACTCTTTTTAGCGATGCACCACTTTTATGTTGTGCAGGTATTGTGTGTGCAACTCAACAACAGTGTACATAATTACGACAGTTCCCCTTGCTCTTTAATTCTCAATTATTCACTAATTACCATGAGCAATTGTCGACAGCCAACCATGTTACTACCAATAGGGAGAAATTAAAAAAATTGCAACTCCTACAGAATAGTTGACAACATGCACACAAGTTTACATTGTGCTTCTCCTACTTTTACTACTACTGCTTGGCTCTCTGAAACGAAGCTCAAGTGCCGACTGACTGTTTTAAATCACCCCTTCCATATACAGAAATGTATAAAATATGTACTAGGACAAAGCAAGCAAGCAAGACAAGACGACTGAGCTGGACATCTGGACTTTACACAACTCAAGACAACAGAATGGCGATTAAAGCGTTTGGATCTACTCCAAAAGAGATACCATGTATGACCAAGAGTAGGAAGGTGTATGTCTACCAAAGTAATATATTATCTATGTATACAACAACCTATCGATCGCTAGATACATCTGTAAGCAGTCACAGCAGAGGGAGGATCGGTAAGGGCATTTTTCATTTTGAAATCGAAACGAAATATTCATTAAAATAAATTTGAAAATTAAATTCGACATGTTAGAATTTTAATCGAATTTTGAAACCTATACGATGGCATATGCCAAAGTCTGCGGAAAATTCGTGAAAAAAGTTACTTTTAAATAAAACCCAAGTTCAAAGTACAGCAAAAGGAATTCAATTGATCCAAGTATACTTTCTTTGTTCACTCATTCATCGTTTGTTCCATTTTTGATAGTGAAATCCTACATGCTTTTATGATGAATCTGAATTAGGTGTATTGGCTTTCTACAAGTGTAGGTGCTGTTAAACTTGTTATTAATGAACAGACAAAGAGGACTAGAAATGTAAGAGTTTGTAGTTAAAAGCTTAAGTATGTGTCATTGTCTGTATAATTTCATAAGTACAGCACAATAAGAATAGTATTCGAATGAATTATAGACGGAACATAAAGTTGAAATAATTCAAATCGTCTGCGATATTTCAAACAGTCCAAAAAAGGCGATGTTTCTACATTGTTCCTTATCAGATTAGACGGAAGACTTTGATTTAGTTTTTGTTTAATCATGGACAAGAACAGAATAAGGTAATACCAAGGACTCACATAGATAACCTATACGTACATATACTAGTATAATACAAGTATGCATGTTTCTACCTGCTACCAAATCACTTTTTATAAATGTCTCATGTAACACTCATGACCATGTTTAGGGAAAAAATTCTATCACGATGTCGGCGTGACTTCATGCATGTGCAATTGTTCTGTGTAGGCCTATAGAGTCTTGGTGATAGGCATCGACTATTAATATCCATACTTCATGAATATGTAGTATTTAGTATCACCACTCTCTTGTTACTTACTGTAGGTGCACATCAGTAACACGAGCAGATATGATAACGTACCTAACATGTATATACATAGGAGTGCACACAAGAATATTCTGTTGAAATAAAAGTAAGTCCGTGGCAGAGAGTCTCCTCCGAGAGTTGAAGTCGATTGTTAAAATAAACGCAAACTAAAGTGTCTATAACATGAACATTAACGTAGCGTGTAATAAACGAAAACTAAACTGTTGCCAGTGAAGTGAGAAGGCAAATATAGATGGGACGCAATTGGACACATGAGAGAAGGACTAAAGAAAGGACGATGTGCAGACAGGAAGTATACCTCATGTACATACAACCAACAACACGGCACATGAACTCAGTTTAAACTTTCAAGGAGAGCTGGGATTGGTTTTCTAAAACGTATAGTCGACTCGAATACAGTAAAAAAAATTATAATGGGATTTAGTAATTACTTTACACAACTAACGGTAATTTTGTTCACATCATTAAATAAATAATCAATTGTTATATGACATGAAGAATGTACTCTTAGAGAATTACAATAAATACAACTTGAATAGCTTTTCATTCGGAAAAATTCTAGTGGAGAAATTATCTATAAAATGTATTTGTTGCAATCAATATAAATTCAATACAATACGAGTATTTCCAGTTCAGCTTTGAAAAAGCGTTGCCGGTCCGAACTCTAAATGGAACGGAAGTTGCAGTAAAAACAACACATGCAGTAAACATATTATACATTCCCTACTGTACGAAACAAAACAAATGGGTAACTAACTAAACGAATACCACTTTCACGGATCCAGTTGACTGGTTTGCTTTTTGGGCTTGTTGCGAATACAGTTGGGACACTACAAGAGAAACGACGACAGGTGCTCATACATATGTAGCAGTTTCACACGCTTACTTGTTTTACCATAGGTTTGAAGAAACTTTACAATGTCTCAAACAGACCAAAGTACAGAGAAGTTAATTAGTAGATGTCTTACTATAAAATTAGTACACAATATTAGTATAGGGCAATTCTTTTCCAGGGAATGCGCGTACATGCATCGTACACAAACTAATACAAAATGAACTCGAGACTAAGCAAATATCATTTTTAATTTTGAACATCCATAATTATACACGTGATTCCAGCTATTCATTTAGTTGCACAGAAAATAAGTAAATATTGTTTGTAAAAGTGTTTGTGTAAAAAATACGAGCAACTACTTTTTCCAAATAGGAAAGTACTCATACTACTACGCACTGTAATGATACAATTTTAGCCAAGGATTATCAACACAAAATAAAACAGAAAGTAAAAAAAATCGAGTTTTCGTAAACAATCGAAGGAAAATTTATTGAAAGTCTGAAAGTCTGCAAACTGCTCAACAAATTACAGGATTGGTGGTGTTACGGTTGACATGAAAGGAAGGTGCTGAATGATGAAATTAATGAGAAGGATCTTTCCAATATATATAATGTAAACCGTTTAACGTGGCCAATAGAATAGTGATTATAATTCTCGGGCAGTTAGCTGGTTAAAACCAACACAGAAGTACTGAGGTACATGTAACCAAAGTAGAAAATGTAGAACAAACAGGCTAGATAAGATAAAGGCCGGCACAACATCAAACAAAGTCTGAACAGAAAAATTTGCACGTAGAGACAATGAATTATGTTCCAACTTACTCTCAGACTACTTGCTAACCAAGAGCAGAAGAACTGCATTCTAACTGACACTTCAAAATCGAACGAAACATTAGTATATTTTAACAGATTTTTTAATCTAATAGACATATCAGGGAAAATTAAACGCCAGTGGTGCAGAAACAATCCACATCAAAATGTTGCTACTATTAACGAGCCCCAAAACACATCAGAAATCAAGGCGGCAAACACAGCAATACATTACATAGGCCAGTAGCCAGTCATACGAATAAGCTCAGACATTTTATTCACAGAATATGCTTAACACAATGCAGTTGGCTACAGAGCAAACTCATTCAATTCTTGTTCTCCAGACTTTTCGTCTTCTGTCTAAAAACTAATCTACAAGATTATCACATTGCAGGGGTGCATACAAGCTAAATGACTGCTCCCAATACGTTCATATGCATAGTATAACATGTAAGTGTAGGTGCATGCTGTACAGATAAGCAGATTCGATTGCGTGTATCTATAACATGTGCACTGTACACACAGGAGTGGAATTATAAGACATTCATTAGTGCAAAGTAAACTTGTATAAATCTAATAGAAATTAGTTTTTCATGAGCTTTTCAAATCACACATCTGAAATGTTCATGCAAATCACTCATTCATCGCTCGTTGATGTATGATATCACTTTCAGACAAGCTGCTGCACAATGACCACTCTATAGAATTATAATTAGAGCACATTTCCTCTTTTTCTATGGCGCAAAATCGAATACGTGCCACGTTTCAACACTACATATATTCCTATATTACAGTGTAAATATACTTAATGGAGAAAAATATGCACACTAACAAATTTCTGTGAACAAGGAGCAGAGCACAAAAGATGGACTATTATTATTGTGTGTTCTGTTAGGCTAATGAAGTGGCTAAATATATTATAGTAGGAGTCAGGAATGCGGCTGGAAAGAAAGCCAATGACTTCCATTGTTGACTTGCTATAGTAGAGAAATAGGACTCGGGGGATTTGCCCAAAGTAAATGAATGGAGAGCCTACACGCGTCTATAAGAAAGAAAGAAACATTCAAGTGAGAGAGCGAGAGCTCGATCTCATAAAGGCAAATAAGCAGCCATTCTTCTCAAAGGAACCGCAATAGCCTAATCTTGAATATTAGTTGAGTTTAGGAAACAAGAGTAATGCTTGGTGTCTCTCGAAAGGAGAATTTATCTCGCTCTATGGCGACGCATGAATCTTTTGATTAGAGAGAAAGAGTGGAAGAGGTAAGTGCATCTCCTCTCCACTATACATATTATAAAAGATGACCTGCTCTTATGCTGACTCAAATGAGACAGAGCCAGAGAGAGAAGGGGAGACAAGAGCTCCTTCGGACACACACACAGCAATGCGTATCTATATCTCTGTGAATTCAGAGATACCGACACGATACTATCGACTACATGTGTACATAGTGGGCAATAGACGTGTATCTGAATTGCTCTGTAGCAATGAGAAGCTTACTTGCCTCCAACTGAATTCAGTATGCACAAAGTCTCACAGTAATATTTAAGATTCTCATTAATCCCTATGCCTATATACTGACTGTGTAATACTCACCCCGCACAACAGTCAGTCAGTATCTTTTTCTTGCCAAGGCGGACTAGGCCTAGCCTACAACAACAACCCTTGCAGCCAAATACAGCAAAGTGGAGTACAGGCAACAGTTTAACTACTTGAAACAATAAGCCAACTTGACCAACAAAACTAAAGTGCACTGCACGATGTCCCATATCGTTTCTCTGAGCATGTATTCAAGATTAGCTTTGTACACCACAAGATTTTATGTATAAGTATGAGCCGGTGTGGATGCCATTCACAGTGTAGACATAATATAAACACATTTCCAACTCGCTTTTCTTCTCTTCCAACGCAATTAATTTTGCTGCTTCTAATGGTAATCAGGCACACAAATATTATAATACACTCCCTTAATTATACAGCTAAAACTATTGAAATGCCGCAATGAAATCTTTTAGATGCACAGACCTATAGTCGCTCTTTTCTTCCTTTCTACCACAGACACACAAAGTAAAGAGTAGCGGCTGGCTACACTAACTCATTCTGACCCGAAGGTAAATATCCAACCCATCGTAGGTCGTAATATCATAGCATCGCACGCCCTTTGCATCGATACATTCTTTTCCATAATCAAAGCATCCGGTTTTTCTATATTTAATTGTAAGCAGACTGCAGAGAATGTGAAGCCAGCGGGAAACGTTGGTTGAAAACACGGACCGTTTTGCAAACATTCATGCATGCAACATGGGAGCAGCCGTCAATGAACGATTATAGGAAATTTGTGGAGAAAAACTATTTTTATCTGGGACTTGCATAAATTCAAAGCAACTGTCTGAATATACAAAATAATAAAATGAAATTTCATATTTTATGTGACATTCGAGTAACAATTTTTTTTTGGTTAACGCATACGTACAAATAAATGCTTTAAAGATATTAATGTGTTATTTTTAAGGTTTGGCTTTACTACAAAAACAATAATTTTGTAATTCGCTCAACAAAAATGACTAACTAAGTAGATATTCCTATAACATCTGCTGGGGCTTTGCAAGGTTGAAATACTATAGAATCAAATGAAGGACACAACGTTTGAATTATCTGTTTGTAGCTGGCTAATTTGGTTTACGACATAAAATATACGACGCTTCTGGAAAGATAAATTAGGGAAACATGACATCTCAAAATGAAGATGAGATTGCACGCAATCAAATACAATCACATTTCAAGCTACGCTCTGTACGAGTCATTTACTCCGACAGAATGTAATTATACGCTTATTACTAATACTTTGTCCCCGCACCGAGTTCTTAGGGTACGACCATTCTCATGTAGGAAACAACATACACAAATTGTGAAATGCTGCACTATTTGTTGTCGCGTATACGAATGCAACATAATTACCAAATGTTAAATTCCTATGGTAATGCCGTATAAACATGCAAATTAGTTTTCACAGTAATCCCTTCAAGTCCAATGTTAATGTTAATCAGCACATATTTGATTTTTTTAGTGACGTGATACCATTCTAATGAAGTTATATTAAAAAATTTAGTCACATTTTCTGAAAATCGTACAAATTAATGAAAAAGTTAATTATTCAAGGTTGTTCCGCGAAGAAGTAGACACACCCATGGCTAAAATAAATAATTCGTTAATTACTATTTGACAGAGCTGTAATTCCAAAGATAGCACGGTGCATCAGAGTTACACATGATTGATATTTGAACGGCTATGCAAAGCACAGGCAAAAGTAAGTGTGTGTCTTTGTATTTAGCACAGTGATGTATCATGAAAGCCATCACAGAATGTAATCACGAGAAAAAACGCCTAATAGTAAACACTAGGAGTTAGTATGAAAGATCTGTGGCTATTAAAACTACAACCATGATAGTCATGAGAACCACTTTAATGCTAAAGGGACGGACAGGTCTCTTGTAATAATGTAATGTCAATCTCATCGGAAGTGAGGCATGAATGACCGAGGACGAAAGAACCGGGAGAACATGTAGGAAGGCTTTACCATTAGAACGATTTCACAGACATACCCCCAAGTACACATAGAATTAGAAATTCATTCGAATATTATATAAACTACAGTAAGCGAGACTCCCCACAATAGCCAGGTATTACAACACTACACAATAAACACACCTTTCATTCTTAGGGAAAGGTTAGACAATGACTTCTATCATAGACGGCAGGTATATACATATAGACACAGATTTTGTTCATACTTATATATGTACTAGGACCTACCAATAGCGTTCCATCTGTCTGAGGGCTTATTTACAGCAGCAGAGTATGAACATGAACGAGAAATATTGAGTGAATACATTGAAGCCTGAACCAACCATTTCTACAGGGAGACGGTGAGACGTGTGTCTACTATTGGTATACCAGACACACGTAGAATGCCGTCAAATAACCTTCTAGACAGAAGCCTACCAGTAGGTAACATTTGTTTTTCCTGAATAAGTACAAAACAAAATCAGTTCATTTAATCAATTGAAATGATATGCATCTACAGAGAAGAGTATACATTCTGTATGATGAATACATAGTTGCCGACGTATTTTCAATCCAGGTCTCATCACTAATGCTTGTGAGATGTTTTTCACGGTGAAATGAGTGGCTCCAGAACTAATGCAATAATTGTCCAAATTGTCTTTGTCAAAACCCATTTTATTTTGCAGGCGGTCTGCTATCATGTGAATCATCTCCTGAGCAGAATGTTATGACAGACTTGGAATACATATACTAACTACAGTGTCCTATCAAAATAACCGGTTACCAAAACTTCCAGTGTCCATATCGAAATATTTTTCCACATTTTTTCAAAAATAAATTTTCTTACTAATTTTCGACAGTGAGAGAAGAATTAAATTCACGCAAATTGATAGCAGGACTGTTAACGAGGATTGAAGATTTACTTTTGAAGACAAGTAACGAAAGTATGACAAAGCAAGTAGACTTGTTGGTGGTGCTCTAAGACGCAGGAGCCACAACACCACAGGACAAAGGGAGGAGGTGTTCCATTATATATTATCACGAACCTTTACTGTTGAGCACTTAAGTGAGTACTTAAGATGGAAACTACATTTTAGCCATACTTATGCGCAGCCACAAATACTTACTAGCTCAAGCTCACAGTGAAAAGAGAACTAGCTGAAAAAGACAGAGTGGTCCTCTCTCCGTGAATCAAAGTTTAACTAAATCATTAGATTATAATATTACGTTACCTGTACATTGTGTTGTAGGAAGGAGACACATGTAGTGAAGACAGCACCAGGAAACATAAATAAAAGTATATTTTCGCTAACGCAATGTAATATTGAAGAAGGCATTTAAGTGACGTGTACAGAAAAAACTGAAGGAAAGACACATTAAAAGGAAAAACATGTTTGGAGTTATGAGCCCCTCTCACAGATCCGAGACTAGACGATGAAATGAGCAATGCTCCTTCAAACTTTCTTATACCCACATTACAGCAGAGGAGAAATGTTGATCTGATAATGGGTAGACCCACTATACAAATGCCTTACAAGACCATTCACGATGAAATGATCTTTTGTTCCGTTACGCGTGGCAAACTCAACATATTTTCCTAGACATATTTATGGCCGACAGACATCAATTCTGCTACCGATATTTTACCTATACCTACATACGTATAACATTCACACACGACCATCAGACTTCACCAATGTCCTCATTTTACAGAAATCCAATACGCTCAGAGTTATCCAAAGTAAATGGACATGTTCGTAGCTTGCTCAACTAATTAGGTACCGCCAGCAGATCATTTTTATTTCATTCATGAGTAATCCAATACGAATTGCGCATTTGATGGGTGAAATTCATTGGAGAAGTGGCAGAGTTTAGAAAAAACAATACATCAACTAACACAATAAACACCTTTTACACAGTTGTAAGTCGTAAAGGTTTAATGAATGTGATTGGAATGACAGACGTGCGTGAAATATTGTCTAAATACGTAGAAATTGATTGGGCAAAGTCAATCAAAAGATTTGCTTTGAAGAGAGCCTTTGGATCTTCTAATTATTGTGATATCTCATATTACAATCTGAAATTTCTCATGGCAAAATGCTCATTTCTTAAGCAACAGAAATAATTTCTACAAGTGCATTCTACTTTTCACTGCAGCAACTTTTATGAATGCATCCGACAAATTAATACCACATGGCTTACAGCCTTTTTTAGATTTCCTTATGTAGACTCTCGTTACCAATGTATTGCTGTGATGTGTATCCATGCTGCATTGATGAAGATTTGTTTCCCGAAAGTTGATCTGCCACATACGTAAGCCATACATATACATAGCAATAAAAATCTGGCTAAAGTCGTGTAACTCATTTTACAATCGCACATGTTGAATGCAGCAATTTAATTATTACTTAAGGCTTCTTCAATCACCTACCTCTCTACATCACACAGTAGGCCGGTAAAGGACTTTCCCCACATAAAAATTTCCGATCGCAGACCTCTTTCGTTCCATTCATTTGTTAATCAGGCAATTGCCTAAAGTTATAAAACTACTGTACCGCTCGCAAGCAGTTTATGTTCATGTTACGCTGCGTACTATTTAAAATAACAATATATACTTATATCTAAATATATATATATGTAGTATATATGTATTTTGTACTACATATCCATCTTCAACGGTAACAAATATAAGAATCTGCATCGTATTTTTTTAACTGGAAGCTAGATTCACGTTCTAGCTTAATTGTTCACGTCTAATTTATTAGTGCAATAAAGAAGCTCAACGAGTCAAATGTTAACATAGCCTAATTACTGATTCCGAAGTACGTGCGAATACACATATGAATACTAGTGGTAACTCTGATCATGTACTAAAATAAATCCTATTAAGTCATAAAGAATGAACTTAGTAAGTAAAAATTTCCCAGTAATTTCACACTACAAATTATGTTAAAGGAGGAAACCACATGGAACAGCCTTCAAACAACCAAACGATCCAATATTACGTGATGACTCTTGTGGAAAAGTGCAATGCGATAATTCTAGGCTACGTGTGAAGAAATTTTAACCTCTGCCCTGAGCAAAGAGAATATTTTTGCTTCTCCACTCAAAACACATACTACAGAACTTTACAGTCAATTAGTACCCTATCATGTATACACACATCACAAATCTGGTAGTAGAGTTGTTGCACCACTGCAAATGGAATCGTTTCGTCAACACATGGAAAAATGCCAAAAATGTATGAGGAAATATTATTTCTCGTGAGCTTCCTCGTCATTGTTGTGGTGTTAGAAGTAATTAGTCAACGTTACTTTTTCTATCCACACCCGCGAATACCATTCACATTTCAGCACTAATGGGATCGCAATTTTTCAGCGTAGTATAAAAACAAGCAACTAAGATACAAAAATACAACTAGTTCAAACACTTTCTTTCCTCGTATGTACATATAGAGAGTACAGTGTTCGGTAAACATACATAGCAATAATTTTGGTGACATTTGTAATTTGCATTAGATAAACTAATGTCGTTCTATGTTAATGTAAAATTATAAATAGTACACAGTCATGAGAGCAGCTACATGACATGCAATATTTTTCGTGCATGTGATGCAAATTTTCGGGTTTCACATTGGTTAGAGAACTGCTGATAGCACAGGTACGAATATGCAAGAGAAGAGACACAAATTAGAATATACATGATGTAGAGGCAAAACGGATTCACCAATCAAATGTAATCCACAGTATTTGCCTCCTTAAAGAGTCTATTTGACGAATACTACATACTTGATACACGTTGGAATAACGGTGAGACAAGATCGGAGCCAAGTCAGATTGTCAGCCTGTCAGTAGACAACGACTCAAGTTTAGTTAAGGCACGGAGGATTCAAGCATTTGAAGGCCGAAGATTGTCAGGATCTTTTAAGTTGAGAAGTGGCTGTCAGTGAGCTCCTCCTAATTTATCTTTCTCGTATGCTCCACATTGATTACAGAGAACAGTGCAGATTACAATGCATTATACTTGACTCTCACACAGATTCGTGTGTAGTATCACTATTTTAAATTGAATCTCCTGAAAGTACACAAACTCGTTTAATTCTACATCGAATTCCTTTAAACAAACAACTCTCGTCAATTTTACTTAAGACAAACATGATATAACATTCAAGAGTACATAAATACATGCAAGCAAATAACCATTGCTCTGTGGAAACTCACATTTTTCATGCACGCACCACGTGCCAATCATCATCATCATCATCATCATTACGACCATATCAACTATTATCATCATTCTTTCTCGTAAATTACTGTCGTATAGGAATCCCATTGCAAGAAAATATTGTGCCTTACTCCGTTGTTTCTTTCAATAGATTTCACTTTCTCTCTCAGTCCTACCCTTACGTGCTTATAAATAAAAAACGGGGACCACAGCCACTCAAATCATCACTGCCTTACAATTCTTTACACAATCCTTCATCATCTGTCACTCAGAATCTAAACGAGCCTGTCACTCTGACTTTAACCATAAAATCTAAACGCACAGGTAAGATCTTCAGCACAGGCTGAGCCTTTCCCTAAAATCCCTTGGCAAAGCGAAAAAACCTATTTAATTATGATAAAATCACTATGCTGTTTCTTTAACATCATTTCGTTCAATTAACTAAACACACATCCTGACTTGCCTTCCTACTTGTATTGTATTTGTATTGATCATCAACAATTTCCTTCTGTTCCTCAAGCCCAAAAATTGAAGGAAATGATGCAATCCAAAGCAAATCTGCTCATCCTGTTTGCTATTTACTACTGATGCATAGTTGGCTTCAAATTGTTGCAAATAAATATATGAAAACGCTTGCACTCCAACTCCAACTAAAGCTGACCACAGTAACTGCTACCACTGTTATCTGAGTAATTGTAAATAAATTCTTATGCCGAAAGGTTATGGTGTCTTACTATATTGGAAAAGTCTACCCAAAAAGTACAAAATGCTGAAAACTAAAAGGTAGCCATCCTTTCGCTTGCCATAAAATAAAGAATGAAGAACCCATGATTTACGTGCAGCGACTGAGTGAGAGAGAGAGAGAGAGAGAGGGCAACCTTCCATTTCATTATCATAGCACTTTGGACACGCACTATAATTCAGGCCATCAGCACACTTTACATTACGTTTACTTGGCCAGCCACAGTTCACTTTACAAGTAGCTGAGGAAATAAAATTGCCCAGTCTGTTCCACAAACAAACAAACAATTATATGTAAGACAAACAGAACAGAGCACACACACCAACAATAAGAATTTAGACATTTTTCCATTTGTTTTGGAGCATGATGAAAAGTAAATGCATGTAAGTTTTCTTGTAGCTACCAAATAATGTGTCATCACAACATCCAACATTTAGAGTAAGGGACCACGTAATAATATTCCTCAAAAAAAAGTCTTACTAACAAAGACTTCCTTATGCACCATCCCCCCTTTTGGTTGATATTACCTACCTAATGGGCAACTCATTAACGTCGTAAAAGGTAAAAAAGGTGGGTAGGATGGAGCTCGATTTATTGCGAGCAAATTTTAACATGCTGCCCTGTCCTGCTCTTATTGTGAGGTCTGGCACAAAAGGCTCGAGAGGGTTAACCAAAAGGAAAGATTCAATATAAAAACTATTATTGAAACTATCGTCTCCCTGCACTCATTATGTGAAAAACTCGGAGGTTTCAAAACTTGAAGCAATAATTGCTTTGTTGGCAGCCCAAGTCGCAATCTACCTCTACGTCACACCACATTTTGTCACGATATGCCACAAGTGAACCAAAGTCAGAATGGCCAAATGATGATGATACTGATGACCGGAAACGGGGAGCTTTGTTTGTCGGGTGCCCAATAGCCTATGATTAAACCTTCTTAAATGTTTCAATGAGACATGAACGGCATGCCACCGTGTTGGACCCACTCATCACTCATACAAAATTACTTTCATGAATTTCTTGAAACTCTTCGCTTCCCAAACTCACATTTAAGAGTATACATTTGTTCAGGATACTAATGCAAAGATATTAACTGTTTTTAAGTGGCTATGCGTTGAATCAAAGCAACAACTGCTACCTAAATAGTAAGGCCCAAAAGTGCAATTGTTCTAATGCAACCCAAATTGAGTGTAGTTCAGTAGTCATGAGTTAAAACGGCTGATCTAACTCGTCGGTACGCAGTAGAGGTGGGACCGATACCACTGAATAGTTGAATCCAATCGATACAGCAAATATACCACAATTACAATAATATCAAACAATTAAATGCTTTTAGTCCAGAAATGCGCTAATTCTCTGCGTAAATCTCTTTACAAGAACATTGAACATAATACGAATGTAGAGGAAGACCGGTCGCAATGTATGTAAATCATTGGACAATTTTTTAACTATTGGAACGTGATTGATTTCAAGATTATAGTTGATTTCGATCGACTTCGGAAACAAAACCGGTCCCATGAAATGTCTGCGGGGAATATCATAATGCGATCTCACCTCCAGTAACATCCACTTCTTAAAGCACCTACTTGAAATTGCTGGGTGCGCTTAGTGCTTACCCTCTGTCCCATATCATCCGCTCAAACACTAATCTCGAACATCTGCTCCATTTACTTTGGCTCTATTACATTCTTGTGTACGGTAGGGCTTGGCTGCAGTCTGCGTGCAACTAAACTATTCTGCCAAGTACTTACATATTTACTACGCGTACGAGCAGTTCATTAATGCTTTACAGACTCTGTAAGTATTTTCGTACAATACACTATACAAGTACGTGCACGTATATAGCACAACAAAAGGTCGGAGTTGCATGGAATTGCATGGGTATGCATACAGATTATGTGTGCACTAGAGGTATAGTTATGAGGACAATGAAAGCATTACGAAAGAGTATCTCATGTAAGCAACCACTTACATGGAAGTTTAAGTAGTCTCCACTCCCTGTCTCTTCTAAAGGGTCCTACTCCGCCTCTCTGTGTGTTTTTCTAATTTGAAATTCATTGCCACCATCAATCTTGCCTTGGTACGCTGAACGTTACAAACAAGAGCAAACGTCATCACCAACATCGCACTCACTCTCCTTTACTTTTACGTGGAAAAATGAATGCTTTCACTTCCTGTACTCATTCATTACAGCCACAATACACGCATCTTCTAATTCCTTTCATGCCTTACCTTTTCATTGAAATTATTTTTTACAAACAGTTGGAAGCTAAGCATTGACTACGGTTCGGTTGAAACGGACGTTGTTAGCTAAATGTAATAAATGAGTCACTCCTAACCATAACCTCATGCAATTATGAAACGGATACATACTAATACCCCCATTTTTAAGCTTAAACATTACCCACTTCTTCTGTCATGCTGCACATATCTAGAACTGTAGAAATATTACTCACTGATTCTGTCAGACAGTAGCAATTATCTACGGCTAACTAGCAGATGTGCTTTATGGACATTTGTACAAGCAAAGTCTAATCGCTGTACAATTACTTCATCGTATATCAATAGCTATGTGCATTATCTGTAAGCACGATTACATATAATTATAATAACAATTAATTAAGACGGAAAAGACCACTAACAATTTGAATTTCACCATACTTATAGTTGTCACGGATAATGGTTGCACTAAACTATATTAACGATCTAACGAAATGAAAGAAAATAGCTACTTAAGTAGATTACAGGGTTTAATTGCTGTGTCCATTTTTAAATAGTTTTTTCGTCATTCCTACCTCATTTCATCAACTGTGGAGTGTGCCCATATCTATGACATACATTAATTCGGCCAACAACAATTCGTGGGGAACTAATCCGCACCATAAGTGCCAGCAGGATAATTTATTGGAAGTATGTATGTGTTTACGCACTACCGTTTAAATGAATAGAGAATTCCTGAACCTTTTTTTTGCACAGCAATAAATTCGTCTGGTCAAAATATAAAAATATTAGTCTGGACAACGTGAAGTATTTTTTCATTTGAATTTGTAATTCAAAATATTATACGAAGAAAGCAACAATGTCTGTGGTCCAGTCGGGTCTTGCGTAATAAAATAAACTATACGAGCAAAGCCCAGAGCAACAGACAAGATCACGACCTCTCATATCTCCACTATGTTAGTGTCTTAGTATTACACAGAGAACAAAAAGTTACATCAGTACTACGAATCGTGTGGCACGTATATTTGATCTTAAAATCAAGGTAGTAAAAGTACATGACAAATTGGCTAAAGTTGAATCGAAATCCAAGTCATCCATGCATTAATTGCATTACATCACAGTCTCTGTTTGCTTTACTGTAAGATTACAAAAACAGCATTCGTCTGTGATATAAAAGCAAATAAATAGCTTTAGCAGGCTCAGACTTCACAAAGCCGGAGATTTTATTGACAAAAGCACAGGGATGCTTTGAAAAAGCTGAGATACTGGAAACAGTGTAGAGTGACTGTGGTTGGGTACAGCATCATATTTAATACACAGTGTAAGATAATAAAAGAAATATTTTACCAGTCAACTTACTCGCACCAACTCAGTGTCTCACAGCACAGCTGACATTGACAGCTAAGCTTCTATCGAGTCATCATTGACGATGAGACGAGATACTTTGACTTTGGCCTAAGACCAACATGACAAGGATAGGGATAAAAACGATGGGAAAAATTTTGAAGAGACAGAGATTAGAATCAAGCTGACAAGTTAGTAGAATTGAGCATTGTATAATATACATGAGTGAGTAGGTTCAGTGTAATAAGAGAAAAGGACGGCGTCCCACTACAGATCGTTTTCAACATCGAGACAAACGACACAGAAGATTCCTTATTCGAAATGTCTAATGAATTTCATTTTATATAGCGGTTCGGTGAAGAGTGAATAATCAGAGTGCTGCAGTGGGTTTCGTGGTCGTCGTAAGATTTTAGCCCGCAGTCCTCACTAGACGACTGAACTCTGCTCACTTAAATATGATGATAGTGGCGCCAGGTCGACCCGCAACCTACAGGGGGTTCCTCTGACTGTGGCTCATCCGAACTCTGGGTTTTTCAATTCATTTCACTTTTCGCTCGGCTCGATGAGTGTTCATCTCTAAAATACCTAGCATGTCCCAGCTGGAGAACCACCTCACATCTCATATTGCATCCCCCACAACGACCCACCTCTGATTCCAGCCACAATCATCTCAATGCTGGCTGCTGCACTGAACAAATAACGCGCTGCACAATCTTCGATTCCAGACACTCATCAACGCGTCACCTCTATGTAAATGTCCCTGAACAGGTACCCAGCTACCTCTGCCACCGTCTACACTTGCAGACAGCTGTATATAAAATCATCTGGAACTGTTTTCTACATTTTTTCCTCCAGTGAATGTTCACATTATTCAATAGTGCAAACATTCACTTTAGCTTCTACGTACACACAGAAATAATAAGACATCAAAGCGATCTATTTTATTTCTACTTACACTACTTCCTATCACCACTTGTCAATGCAAACCGAACAAAAAAATTAAAACATTTTCGCTTTAATATTACGGAATATACTGACCAGAAAAATTAGCTTATACATTATAGGAGGCTTTAGAATTAACGTAAACCAATTTAATCTGTGACCAAAGGCAGTGTATTCAATTGTACAGAGGATGGAATGAGACTGAATTAAAAATGTAAGATAAATAGGTTTTTTAAGTCTATAATTTTAATATATTGAATATCCCCTTTATGCTCTAAGTAATTGGTTTTTAATACAAATTTTCAGCCTTCGTGAGCAAATTTTATATAGAGAAAGATTAAAAATTTCGACGGACCACAGGAATCGAACCCGTCTATAATTTTAGTTAAAAGTGAACAATTAATTATCCATTCCTTCTAATGCGGATATTTATTAACGTGTTTGTTTGTTTTGTTAGATTTTAATTTTCTATTAGTAGTTATTTAACGTACGACGCACAGTGCCTGTGTTCATACGCAGATGCTGTCATGCTGTACGTAGTAAGCTGAGTGAGTAGACTCTGTACAAAAAGACTTTTGCAGTCTTTAATAAATATTCTCAGTTTATTTTACTGTGTACATAGTTACGATCGTTGGGATAGAAGGTGAGATATCAAAAACAACAAAAGGCAACAGAGCCAGTAGAAAACGTAAGTTGCAGGGGGTAGCTCATTACCACATAGGAAAGACGCAGCATGAGCTGACGAATTACCGAATGTACTAGTTGTACACATCACGGAAACGACAGAGGAGATCTCCCCATTATTTTACGACTCTTCAGCATCTTGAGACTTGCACACAGCAATAGCCACTGAGTATTGACCTCATGTCAACCGACCCACCTCCACTCTGCTTGACATTTTAACTAACTTCGTAAATTTAGCAAACAAGCTCTCAATGAACGCAACATGACACAGAAAATGAGTAAAGATTGTTAAGTGAAAGGAGGGAAAAAATTGTCTTAATAATAAATACTAATAAATATCTCATATTTAAAGGGAGAAGCACAAGACTGTGTCATGTAGTACAAGTACAAGTCTAGGCTTGTTTCATGTCATTTGTTCCTCTTGTGAGTGAAAAAATTTATTCTGTTGCCCCCTCGTAGATTCAAATTTGAATACTGTGTACATACAGTTGACTTGCTTTACATGTAATAGACAAGCTCTTATTCAAAATGAATGAGCAAATAGATAAATAATAGTTTATCCCTATTTGTTGTATGTTGTGATGTGATCTGTCTGCTCCTGTTGTGCCAAAGTAGAAACTGGTAGCTGCATTAATTTTCATCATCAGCAACAAGTTACTCCACATCAGTTTTTCATTGATTATGATCCTATACTATCCCAACTATTCAAAGGAAGCCACAGACACAGAGATACTAACCAGCAGCATAAATAAAGACAGAGAAGCAGTAACAACGTTCCTCTTGTAATTTCTCTTGAACGAAAAATAGATAAAACACTCATAAACAGTTGATGACTTGCTTAGGGATGTCAAAAAATGTAGGCGTACGCCGGCGAGGCATGCGAGGGTGAAACGGACTCAGGTAGTAGCATTAATTTCCTAAACACACAAGACAGAAAAGTAAAATTAAGAAGATGCGCTGCTGCTGCTGCTGCTGCACAACATTCGACAATCGGTACTGATTCATGCACAGCCCAGTCGATCTATGCAAGACTCTCGTGTACACGCAACAATCTCAGCAACTTCTATCTATTACGTGTACCTGGTAACAAGGTTAAGTATTTTCTGAAAAGGGAATTTCTCTTCCACGACTAGTCCTCTTTCTTCGTTCTACACATTGGAGTATACCAGACCAGGGTTAATTTGTTAAGTATAGTCTAGCTGGTGCAGATGAGTTTCAGTGTACGTAAGAATGGAGTAGTATTTTTTGACATGAGGTAAAATAAAGAGTGAAGGGTAAACGTGCAAGTTGAGTGGAGTTTTGGAAAAGTTTTCTACATCAAAAATATAATCTGTTACTACAACAATAGAGTCTGGGATAGGAATACCACACCTATTGCATGTGAATGTTTAGAATAGTTTAGGTCCAACTAGACTCTAGACTCTCCTCAGGTATGAGCATCATAGCTGTCATTTAAACAACGCAATAATATGGATGTCTCATAGTTACGAGTAAAACAAACACGGCATGATACCCTGTGAGAGGTCGCCCTAAGGCTCCACAAACTGCCACTCCGGTCGCTTTAACTCCTATCAGGACCCAAACCTACTGCAACACTGCAACACACAGATATGTAATTTAATCGGAACGTCTTTCGTGACACTGCCATGTAATTCTAATACGTAGGCCTGTATTGCATGTACAAATCCCAATTATAGAGATAAGCTCTGTCTCTCTCACCACTGTCTCCGCAACCTTACACTAAAACCCATACAGTCAACCTTTCTATACGATACGGACAGCGCTTTTATTCTCCCTTACACCTTACACTCACATAACATCGCTCGAGATAGAACCTCTTGCAAACATTAGCTTTATCCATTGCTAAACTACTTATTCCTACACGATATAATAAAGGCCATCGGATTTTATGGAATAACCAATATCCATTTACGGATACAAGTCCGGCTTCAAGTTCTGCTTGGACAGAATACATTAAAATATTATTTTGCGTAATATTAAAGAAAAGGATTTCTAGAAAATTAGAAACCTATTATGTTATCGTATCAATGTACTGGGAGCTAGGCCAACAAAAGGAACAGAATCCATTATTAGAAACCAGCCTTAAAATGTTAATAAAACATGAAAATGTATCCTAGTAGCCTAAACCCAAGTCTTTGACCCTATAAAATTCCCAGAGTTAAATATTAGCGACAATTGGCCTGCCAATTCAAATTTAACCCTTTACTCTTTGTCAAACACTGTAAATCGGGACTACACAGCGTTTTACACAGCAGCCAAATTTATTTATACACAAAATACTTTGAATTAAGAAATTTAGAGGAGAAAGTGTGCACATTTAGTTTATAAATAGCAACATAAATATAAAAAAGTATTATTTCCGCTCATGAGGCTGGTAAAGAGTACGAACCGATCCGATGGTTCTAACCGGTTCCCAGGTTAGGGCAGATATGTAGCGTCCTAGTTGGTAGTCCGTGAAGTAGACGCGTGACTACTAATACATTCATGCCCGCTTAATCACCTGAACCCTTTGCTAATATCATCATCTATCCAGGTTCCATACTGTTTATACGAACAAAGTGAAGAATAGTGGTTAGAGCATTTGTAAACATCAGTAACTCCCACAATGGCTTGGACGAGATCAAATCGGAATTATTAAAAAGAGTATTATGCATTTACACACAAGGAACGAAGGGGCACAAAGATGATGATAGTGAGAGCAAGTGATTCGAAGCCAAAGAAAAGCAAGACAAGTTCACAGTCGAGACTGAGTGAAACAATAAATTATCGTGAATAGAGCAGCAGTCTGCAGATAGTACTAGCTCCCACATCCATTCACAGTGAATTACAGCTCGCAGTAAATCTTGGATGAGAACTCTAGTGATAAAGCAACTGTTTACACATGCAGAACAAAGCCCACTTTGCTTCCAAAAACGAGAGGATTTGATTCAACCTCACCAACAATAATCTTAATACATTGCATGTAGTAGTATTTGTACAAGGGCACTGGAAACACAGTCATAATGATAGGTAGACATTACAGCCATGGAGATAGGTACACGACCCAAGCCAGGTACTACTACCTATACAACACTACAACACTACAACTGACTACATACCTGAATAAAGTACGCTCCCACTATCAACAATGTTAGAAGAGAGTGAAGTGCAACTATACGGACTGCCACTGCTGCCTGGCATCAGAGCTATCTGAAAAAAACGGGATTGGCAACTTTGTCCCAAATCCATTAACCACTTGTGACTTGTAGCTCGCCTTGTCTTGTTCTCTGATGTGAACTTTTCTTATATCGTATCTGCTTACCCGTACCTGGACCAACATCTTATACATATAGCTAGTCAGTCTACCTACCTGTCTATATGTTTAGCGACGCATTGCTGGTCACTGGATGTTCTTACTTTACTTATTCCTGCAATTATCTTTGTACAATCATAGACCGCCAGTCATTTCCATTTCACATTTCGATCCATGTAAGTAAATAATAGGACAGGACAAGACGGCTCAAAGATACACCATCCACACAATTGCAATAACAATATGTACTGGTGCTACAATCCCCTTCAAAGGCTTCGCCTATCTTGTCGTCTTCATTCATACTCCTTACATTCTGACAACACATAAGACAATGTCATTCCAGCCAATTTCAAACAACTGTTCCCCATCCTAACAACGCGTTACAACAACAGTGTGTGTGTGTGTGCATAGAATCCTTCACAGCACCACGATACAATACACGACCAGTTGCCAACTTGTAAAAATGTTAAAACAGAGATGCTCAATAGGTAGGAGACACAGAGATGCGAAGCTACACAGAGAACTGATAGCGATGATTCAAAGCTCACAGACATAAGCCAGCTGAGTGCAAAACAAGAACCCTTATGAAGTGGATGTATATGTAAATGTATCCATTGCTGTGGGGAAAAAATCTACTTACTTACAATAGCAAATGCATGTATTAGTTGGACCGGTGCCGATTTTTATAACGATTCTCCTTTAACTGCTGTCAAACCACAAAGTATGAGAACAATGCCAGTTTAGGTGGGCCAAAGTGTTAAGTCAGCAGTGTTCTTGTGGACGAAGACGGTGATGCAATCTAAACTGTATTTAAATTCTATCTTATCTGTAACAATACAGATAACTAGTGACCTGGTTTGCTACCCCTTAACTTTCAACTTTAACCAGACAAATCGTGCCTTATCTACAAGTTGTGTAAGAAACGGGGTGTAAGTCAATTTGATTTTATGTACACAAGCGTCGTATTAGCTGTACGATAGGGATTACAATGTATGTATTGTATAAATGGCCCGCAATGGTCGGAAGTGGAAAGCCATAAAAAAGTGAAATCCTCACGCAGCTAATGGCCAGCGCCAAATGCGAAAACCCATTTTCTCCAAACACAAACGAATGCTTATTTTCCCTAAATTGTTGACTAATTATAAATAATTCGACTGCAGTTAAAAAAAATTCAATTGTATGGAAAGCCATACTAACTAAATACTTATAATAATAATAAGTGGTGGCACGGTGGACAGGGTAAACTTATAGCTAGATAATTAGAATACGCTTGTCTACTTATTGTTAGCAAACAAACAAGTTGAGAGGGGAAGAGGAGCAGTGTGTGCGCATACTGGAACTACAACGAAATGGTAAAGCTCACAGTGAAACGACTGACTGATTGTTATTTGTTTAGCGGCCGGCAGACGTAGCAACCTCATCAGAGAATTTTTGATGTAGATAAATCACGACTTGATGCAAATGAGCCACTCATTTACCTCTTCAAACAAAGACTTGCCCCTTCTCCATTATGAAATGAAAGGCTCTTCATTCGTGAGATGTCTTGAGAGAACGAGCGGAACATAGAAACATGCAACTTATGATATGAGTATCTCACTTACTCAATTCTTCTCTCACAGAGTCAAGTCAACCCACACACTTACAATGCATTTAAGTTGTTGTGCACACTAGACACACATCTCCAGCTTGAGAAAATTACTTAGCATGCATACTACTACTTCTGTCCATTGGTGTCTTCAATACAATTCAACTGAATAATTAAAATACACAAATTGCAATGCCTACAAACTTAACTCCCTCCTACCTTCTCATACCACCCAAGAAATGATAGACAGAAGCCTACCAGCTCGAGAGCTACGCACATCATATTTCATCTTTGCTTAGCTCTAAATGTAATTCCTATCCTACCACTACCTAACTACCCACCTCTTCATTCGAAACAAATAGCACAGTAACTACTCACATGCATAGTGTTAACTACACTTCTTTCCTCTGGGTATTAACTCCACGACCACCACTCGTCAAACAGCATTTAATAGATAAAAAACGCACTAACTCATCCGTCACTCATTGTCAATCACAAGCAGATACAGCAACCAAACACGATAATACTTGCTACATTTAAAATACACAAACGGGGTACTGATTTGCACCATTGCTAAACCCACAAATGACTTTAACAGGTAATTGGTAACAGGCACAGGCACAGGTAAATTGAAAATTGCTTTTGGAAAATACTGAATAAAATGTACTGATATCACTTGCTGATAATACCTAAAGTGATAATTGATGTTTTCACAGCCACTTAATAGCTACCACTACACCTTATGTTATACAGTATTTTATTATCGGAAGAAATTATATTCGACATGGGTAGCTGCTGTTTCTGTATATGTATAGGTACTCTGAAATTGTATCATGATAAATAAGGATCTCAGAAAGATAACCCAAGAATAATGCAAGTCGACACTACAGATAATTACATTGAATTTAAAGTAACCTGTCATTTAGCTCTAATCTCTATATCACTATTAATAACTATATACCCCTGATACTTTGATTTGATTACTTGATTGTAGGCAACCAACAATATTATATCTAAACACATATTCTATATGAAATAGAACACATCCTTATGTACTTACAGAAAGGGTTCATTCAGCGATTGTCCTTACTTGAGTTGCTCAGTTAAATTATTTGTGATATAATTATTTTATTAAATTCTTCTACTCCTATAGGCTGATGACTTATTCAAAACATTTCCCAAACAAACCAATGTACCAAGTCATATCGAATGAGTAGCTACTACATGCTTTGTCGTTTACCCACAAACGGGACTCAAACGCCTCAATTCCTGTTATTATATCTGTATTTCGTAAACTGAATTGATTAGATACAAGTTGCAGAGAACAAATGCAAGGTAATGTGTGAATACACACCGAATATAGAGAATTTCAAGTGCTGTGAGATGCGTCAGGAAATGAAAAGTGATCTTCATTTATCATGGTCATCATATCTTGTCTCTTTTCTTGTTCCTTCTCTATTAGAAAAGCAGAGAGTACTTATATATTGCAGACACACATGCGAGTACGTCAGCATACACAATTTTAAAAAGGAGTGTGCATTAACTCCTTGAAACATGAAAGTGGTATAGGCAGATTCTGGTGAGTGAGTACGTTGGCTGGTGACCGAAAAGCCCCTGTGTATCGTCCCATGATATGGTTGCACGATATCTTGACATGGTAGGTAAGTAGAAGCGGACGTTTTCTGGTTTATTTGTTTGTTTTTCTGAAGTGGATGAGACTGAGCCACTGTAAGATATACAGCCCTGGTATCAATTAGCAAGAGAGTAAGTGAGCTGAAGGTAGTGGCACAGATGCACTTCTAAGGATAATACCGTATTTTATTACATCATCTTCACTCTTTTCATCATTCACCTTGACGAGTGAATCTTGTATGCGCATCATGATAACTAATACCAGCTCTAGTTACATGTTCACTCCAATATTCTCGTTATTATCCCCACATGCGACTATCATGCAACGGAAGGAATCCTACGTGCTTAAACAGCCTCCATAATACAATGTGAATGTCTAATTGATACAAAGAAAAGAAAACAACCCCTACGATGAGTAGAAACTGCGTGGACTTGGATTGGAAACCCAAAAGCTACCATCGCATTCTCATTACATAGACATTTGTTATTTACTATGGTAAAAAGTTGCAATCTCTATTCAATCAGTGAGAACAGATGAAATTAAAGAAGAAGGCAAACAAAATTAATGAGCAGTGTTCGATGAAAGGCTCTCTCTCTGCAATGTTTGCACAAAAAACAAATCTCACTAAAAAAGCTCTCTCTCTTACTTAAGACCTATTGTTAGTTTCCAAATATTTATCGTATCTACCTTGGTTTCCTGCATGGACCTCCAAAACAAAAAGAAGTCGTTATTTAGTGCAACTGTAAATGTTGATTTCTCTGAGTTATGACCGAACATATGGGATACAGGACATTCATATTATTTAAGTACTGTCTGGATGACAGTCTGTGCTACCAACAATCTCCCTGAACACGGACTATTTAACTGATGCACGCACGTATAGTAGAGGCACACATGGTGATGAAAAGTGATGGAAAGTGGAAAAAGCATCTGTGATGCATAAGATTGAAAAATCAAAAAGCCTCAAAGATCATTTAAGAAAATTGAGTATGAGAAATAGTGCTAGTTTATTTAGTTTGTTTCGACAAAGGAGTATCTTCATTTCTTCATTAGCCCAGCACGAGAATTGACAGGAGAAGAATTGGGATTTGGAATAGAGTAAGACACGACAGGTTGAATGGGGTACTTTCAATCTCTGCTTATTTAGATTATAGCTGTTTACGTGAGTCCGCGTTTTGGAAGATATCTGTCCAGAAGTATTATTACAAATACACAGCTCGCTTCTTTCCCCGTTTCGGTTACAAGGAAAACGAAAAGTATTAAAAATTAAGGTAAAAAAGCAAGCAAGATGCTCAGTATTTGTTTCCTCCTCAGTATAGACTTTTATTTGGAGGTCGGTTGGCTCCAGAAAGATGAAAACGATCATGTTCACTTCATGATTTGTTTTCTAAGGTCGCCTCGGAGTTAACCAAATGAATATAGCGCACCTCCTTATCTATATAGTATATATGTTGGTATACTATAGGTAGACGAACCGTTTGTACCTGTACATAGAAATGTATTTTTGTAGATTCAAGCGGAAGGGACGGAATGGAGACTAGATAGAAAAGAGAGATACAGATTAAGAGAAAAACAGTAATATTTGTACAGGTACCATGCAACTACCAAAGTATGTCCATGTATTCATGTGGATATATGTGAACATACATATTGTGGTGCATTCTGTTCCACTAGTCTGCTAGTTGTAGGCAGTAGGTGCACAGTACAGAAAACGGCTACGCAAGATTTCAAGACGAGACACAGTCATAACTCATAGGGTCCTGAGTCTGATAGTAGTAGGAATAAAAACAAACAGGCCGTAATAGAAAGGCTGAAGATCACCTCCCAGATTCCCATATATTTTACGGTTGGAGGGTTGGTAGGCATATGAGGACAACTAGCTCTCATTATCAGTTTTTCTACAGATCATTATGCTCATCACAACAACGAGCAAATCTTCACGAACTTACAACCAATATCATAAAACTATCACCACCATTTCCATCATCAACTGATATACGTACGTAGATGCTACACACTATTTTGTACCCACAATTCCCTAATTTTTAGTGCTGTGATTACACATCCGTTTTGCAACACAAAAATATTTCACAGAGAATCCTACAAAACAGAACTGATTTTAAGGAAATTTACAAATTTTTACCTAACCAATAATCATAGCACGAATGTACAATAAACTCAATTTTAACTATTTATTACTGTGCGAGGATATTAATTTTGCCAAGCCCAAACTGAATTAAATTATAGGTGAGTTAATTTGACTAAAGGGTTCCAATACACTCTACAAAACTGACGGAGAGGTAAATACTTACAAGCCTCAGGCCCAACATTAAGCATTCACGTACAGAGTAGAGAACAGAACAGAATGGTAATTTACCAAACTTATACAGACACGAGCCGCTGAATTCTTTAAAAAATGAATATGGTGTATACAAAAGATGGGATCGTTTGAATATTTCTGAAATCAATCAGAATGATTTCGTCATCTTGAAAAATCTAATTTTTTATTTCTAAAGAAATAAACATTTGAAATTCGTAAACTACAAATTTATTATATATTTTTTTTGTAAATTAAGTGCCATGAATTTGAATTACGTGCCCGTTATTGGTAGTGACTTGGTTAACGTGAACATTTTTATTTTAGTACATCAAGGAAATAAATGGAATATTTTTTTTAAATGATAAATTCAAAACACTTGCACTGAATCAAAACTAACCTGAATCGATCCTACCTTACGGTGAAGGAAAGTACAGCGTTAACCATTCACATACATACGTTCAGTATTTTGTTGTTGAGTGAGAAAGCCACGATGAAACTTAGCAAGATATTTAGCCACAAACCACAATTTATGGAAATTCTCAGGAGAAAATGGATTTCAGGAAACCACAAAGGCCCTCATTATTGCTCAGAGGTTAAACTTAATTCACCATAAGGTTTTCATATTAATAGTCGCACCGCTCTTCCTCACACACACATATCATCCTAACATTCATTTCCTACATTATTTAACACAGTATAACATAAAACAAAACATTGTCTATAATCTTATGCTAAATTGATGAACTCTGGTCTGCAGGTACCAAATCAAACTCAGATATTGCTTCCCTGTATCTTCCAACAACCCGAGAGATGTTAAGGTGGTGCGTGCACCCTTACGATGCTTGTAAGGGAAAAGAACGAGAATTCTAAAAGTATTATTACAGATATTTTGTATGCCATGAAAAGATACAATCAAAGGATACTACAGAAAATTGAATAAAATGCTCCATCACAAACAGAAACAACAAAGTAGTGAAAGCTGTATGAAGATTCTGCACCCGGCCTTAATTGTAGCCACTTATTGCCATGCACAGATGTAGTAATACAAGAGAGTCATTATTAAGAGTTTGATTCATTGCTTCTGACCTTATGTTATAAAAACGGCACGACTAGTCAGTGTTCCTATTGATTAATTCCTCCGACATGAACACAAGAATCAAGGCAAGTGATTTTCCTCTCTAGCATGTATTCAGACCAAACATAACCCAATTCATAAATCCAATAAAACAATCCAAAGTATCATTCCATGACATCACACAACTTGTGTTGCTCATACATTTAGCCCAACGTTAACATATTTAACCATAGAAAAGTCAAATGATAATCCTATGTGTCTATTACATAACAGTCTTATTACGTACAGGTAGTTAATACAAAAATCTCATCTTTATGATGCTTCATCAGAGACGCATCAAGTTAACCAAAAGCTAGAGCAACAGCAGAAGTAATCACGATTATCATTCATTCTTGGTTCTGCTCTCTTTTTCTTTTGTTCTCGTCAGCCATCCGTGCAAGTGGATACACTTAGGAAGCGATCAAATCTCACATGTTCACTGTGGTACACTCTCAAACGTTTGCATTCTTGGTATTAGAAATTCGTGTTTCCTCCATGAAAGTACATATAAGCAGAGAGATGAAGAATAATAACCTGTTTGTTTTGCTCTGGCACACTTTGTCTTCCGTGTATCTCGACGAGAATTAATAATACTACTAACATGACAACTCGTACGCCCAAGACTTTCCAAACAGGGGATCAGACTTCTACACTAAAATAAAGTCCTAGGGTATTGACCATGTAGAAAAGTGCATATGCCCTCGCATGTGAAATCCTCAGAGATTCTTTAGCACTATAGTGTACATAAACGCATGTAAATATCGTTAATTAATCTTGTATGTATTACCTATCTTTAGTGAGGCGAAATTGCTTAATGCTTGATTCTAAATCTAATTACAATCATAATTAAATCAAACATACATGTACATTTGAACTTTATATTACATGAGTAAAGATGAAACGTAGGGCTATATGTCTGAAGAAGCAGAGTAAAAGACGAGAGGTCCACTATCATTGAAGGAAGTAAATAGAACTGGAATATATATGAGAATGAGAGTTGATAGAGCGACCACCCACACGTCTTGAAGTACCGACCATTCATCCGACACATGCATGATTAAGTAATGACCATGCTTGATGAGGCAAAGATATATTGCAACATACTACCCACAGAGTCCCCTGCACACACAAACAAACATGGTAACCATACCTGGACATACGATACAATACACGTTACACTGCAATCCTTCCTAATTCATCTTCTAACATGCTTCGTCCGCACACTCACCATATACTTGATGGAATATATTTCATCTTGGCTGCCCTGAACTACAGAGCCGCCTCAGAATAAGCTCATTCAGTGCAGTCAGACACCAGAGTGGGTCTTGTTCTAAACTCAGACTCCAGTCAGATTCTGTGAGAGAGAGAGACTCGAGGAAACGAGCCAGAAGATGAGATTCCTTCAGAACTCGCTCAGGCATCCCTACCTGCCAGTTTGGTCTAGTCCCTTTTTTTATTATATTATTAGAGATAAGTATACGCGATTTTATTTTTACATTAAATTCAGATTGTTATATAGATGAAGAACACACGTTGACTCATAGGGACTTCCTTATTGTTCGTTCGAGTGCAGAGAAGTCGTAAACCCGGAAAATAGAACTTCAGTTTTTCAGCCAGCCTTTGTGACAGAGTGGAGAGAAAATGAAAAGTGCCTTTCTTCTGTAGCCTTTACCTGTACGACCTACAGCTAGCAATGAATACTTTCAGTTTGAAATGTAACTTTCGATCGAAAGAAAATGCCTATTCTATAGCAATGGTATCATTGTGGCAATGCGTGTAGGCAAATAGAAAGGATTCTTTTATTTGTGTTTCATCTTTGATATATGAGCTACGCTCTTGAGGCCATTTAACAGTGAACACTGGAATCCTTACTTTGTTCTATTTATAAAAAACGAATAGCCTCTCAACAAACCGACTCAATGTTTACAATTTGTATTTGTTGTGTAGTATCCTTTTGTTATGTGGCCAACAATATAAATCGAATCCAGAAAACGGAGGAGTACTTGAATCACAATGATGAGAACAGAGCAGAAGACTCACTCCTTCAGTTTCCTTTTCAAGTTCACCGAATTAAAAGGGATTGCCATTAAGAAGACCCCTGCAATCAGCACAGCAACCACGGCTCTTTTCTTTCATTTGACCGTGACCGACCTCACAATCATTTCACTTTAGATTTATTTGTTTCTAATAAAATGACACATTGTCCACGATAAATTTGCCGCCAGATTTATCTGTGGACATGCGAAGAGACCGATTCCGGAGAAAATAATTGCTCCATTGTATCAATGCATATTATATGCACATAAGTAGTAGTAGTGAAATGATAACGTAATGTTGTTGTTCCATAGGCAACGTCAAATTCCAGTTTCACATACAGCCATAGTATATAGTATGGTACTACAAAGTGGGCACATCAATCTTAACTTGCACACTGATTACGTTTCGCAACATTAAATAAAATTAATGAAACACAGCAAGACAATTGGCGAATGCTTCACTGTGTTATAATTGTGAGAAAGAATGTACATAAACTCGTTTCACCCTCGATGAGAAGGAGTAAAGCGACAGTACGAACAAAAACATTGTGTTCGTCCATGTCTGCCTTTGCATTATTTCTGTATACACACACATATCTGTATACATAGACAGAGACAGAGAGAAAGAGATGGTGAACGAGCCACTGCCATTACTACTACTGCGAGTCACTATCGCTAATGGAAGTGTTATGTGATGCTTGTGCCTGTATTCTATTACCATACACCTCCATAATAATGAGCATAACTTTGTGTGTATTTATTACAGACATCTCTTCATCGCAATGTGGCTGGGCATAGTCAGAAATTCATAGAGCCATTGAGAATTGTGTGTGCGGTAGGTAGACGCTTTGTAGAATGAGAAGGGAATTGCTGAAGACAGCTTACAAAAAACCGGAAAATTGCAAGATGAGCATTGAAGGTGAGCTACGAACTTCTATCAACCCCGATATGTCAAGTATCATAGTCTGTTCGTACACACAGATACCAGATAAATAATTCAACGACCAGCAACAAACGAAAACACCTGGACTCCGCTAAAACTAGAATGAAATGAAAATAAATGAAGCCTGCTCTGCAAATAAATTATAATAGGTTCATATATTAGCGTTGCGGTCTTAGTTAAAAAATACAAGCACATATCTGAGTACATAAAATACCTAATGTGCTTCTACATACATAGTACGATTTTTAAACAAGATACAAACAATAAATGCCATTTCTATGATTCAGCTCTGTCTATGCAAATACAGTAAGTGAACAAAAATGCCACTTCTAAGGCAGAAAAATTCTTCGAAACTGAAATAACTTTCTAGACGCTTTGATGTGCTACCTGTAGGCTAAGGATAGGCAAAAAGTACTTATAAACTGACATAACTACTTGCTTGTGTGTGGTTCAAGTAAAGATGAACCGAAATTGGAAAAATAAACTATACACGAGTAGCTTTGAAGTAACAACAGGTGAGCTTTTCAACAATAGCTTAATTCAAACCCAACCTGTATTTGTGATATTTTATTTAAGCAATTGAGAACCAAACGAGAAAAACTTATTGCAACCTCAATTAGTTTTAATAGCAGAGACAGTCGGATCTAAAAATTCCCACTTTTAAAAATAATCAATTTTTCCTGAAAGGAATAACAATAAATCAACAAATTTTTACCATATTTTTCAGAAATCACAACAAATGAATTCTTCCCAAGTCTGACTTGACATTTAATGCAAAAGTGTCTCAATTAATCAAAAATCCCATTTCTCATTAGCATTCAGACACACTGTAAGCAAAACTCCGCAAGTTTACGACATACTACATGATTGTCTATCTCTAAATACATATGGAAATTTGAATATGAATTGACACAGAGCGGACATATATCAAGTACAATCTGAGTGTTTTATCATCTTTTGTTGTATGAGCAATTCAGTTAATATTATTGACCTGAAAGTTTGACTAAGTTTGTCCAACTTGATCAACTTCCCATCAACATCGGCATTAACATAAACTCTCAACTTCTCCTCATCTTAGGTGGTCGATAGTAATTCCTAACTCACGCATACGACCATCACAATACAATCATCCACATGACGCAGTCACTCACTCACTCTTATAAAATGTAACGAAGAAGTCACTCAACCGAACAGAACAGAATGATAGGTACAGATACAATGTTTAACTAGGAACGAGTAGTAGTAGTGCAGTAGTCCTCGTGTATGTACATAGTAGAATGCAGCCAGCTACATATAAATATAAAGAAACATAAGCCCAGAACATGAGTACCAAGTGCAAGTTGCTCAAATCTGGTTTACTAACTGGCTGATGACGACTGCCACGGAAAAGAACGAGAGAGCCCATGGAGCTAGGTCTATAAATTGGCTCGGCATCATTTTTCATTTCTCATATTCAATGATAATTGAAGGCACCGCGGGATTACGTCGACATGCCATCCCTTTTTTCAAACGCAGTCTGCCTTTCTCCGTATATTATGGTCCTTCGATTCATTCAAAATAAATAAATACATACTCAAGAAACTGAACTCAATCTTAACTTCAACAACCCAACAACACCACTTACACCACCACCACCACCACCAACCCAACCACCAATATCTGACTACCACTTTACTCTAAATACATTGTACTTACTTTTGCGCACCTATCCACGTAATCATAATATAAAAGATTCACTCGCACTACAGATGGCTATGATTTACAATATAAATATCTAGGTATATATTGTGCACTTACAAATAGTACAGTATGAAGACGTGTGTATCAGTATCAATGAGCCAATGTTGATAATATACTCACTCAGAAGCAAAAGTAACCCAACACGCAAAAACTAGCCTAAGGATAAACGAAGCCAATCCATTTTAGAGTGACTTGTACTCGAGTCGTTCTTCGCAATTGAATCTTTCATTAACTCAAAGAGAAAATAATGGTGAGATTTCACCCTGATTATTGCTGGCCAATTATTTATTTATCCATATAAACATCACTTTAGATCTACACCATTAGCTCAGAACTTCTGTGATCACAAGACGATTACAAAGCCGATGTTCCCGCAAACGCCTACAGAGACGTCACCTTATACATTTTCCACAACTCTTTCACAGCGTTCTGAAAAATCTATTTGTGATTCTTTGCGAAAGAAATGCAACAGAAACTTTTTACAAATTCCCCATTAGCTGTATACTTCTTTAATTCTTCTGTTTTTTTTATTAGCCAAGTCTTTTGTATTGGGAAGCCTATTAACCTTTCACGATTTGCACTGGCTGCAAATGGCAAAGGTTAGAATAGACACGTCGTGAAACGAAAGCAAATAATGAGACAGAAGATTTTTTACCAGTTGAGCACACAGAATAATAGAACGAGGAACCGCACCCATATAAACAAATGAATTGATAGATCCCTGCTGCTCTTAAATCGCATATTCTCATGATCATTATAGATCCTATCGGATTTTCTATTAAAATATGTGCATACAAACACAAACATTTACTTAACTATTAACCACTGATTCAATGAAATGGAAGTCTACGCACTTCAACCGTTCACATCCCCTCCAAGCACACATTCATATAAATACTGGTCCTTAATCATATTCATATAATATTAGCACAATCTACCAATCTACCTACATGCATGCACTAGCTCGTACCTTGTTGCTTGCGATGGTAGGCATCTTCTGCACACAAGGCAAATCTTAAAATAAACGCAAGCACAGATTCTCCAGTGCCAGAGAGTGTGCACTAAAAGTCTTCAAGAATATCTCTCCGCATAAGTGGCCACGTTGTTGGCAAGTATATTTAATAATAAATGAATCACACATATCACATGTACGAGCCCCATTATGATTCTATTATTCTCCACCACTTCCATGCCTATTTACAACCCTATTTGTTTTCTATATTAATCGAGAGGTCAATCTTCTTAAAATCCATTCCACACATTCGGCATTACCATATGTCATGCTCTCCATTGAATTTCTGTTCTCAGAGATAAGTGCGATACGGGCGATACATACACGGCCAGAAGGACCACATCGGGAAATACACAAACATGACTTGCCTACCTTACCTACCTACTAAACATATCACAATACCTGATTATGAACATGCACATTTGAAAACGTAGCCCTACATGCTAAATAACTGTTTATCACACTTACAATGTTAACGTACTGTTCAAACACACATATATATTACTATTAGCTGCAGCCACTCACACAAATGGGTGGCTATTATAACTATCACTGATAAACAAATGCTATAAAACGCATTTAACTATATATGCGTTGTAAATCCCGTACAAATTTTTATTTACGGCACTCGATAAATCAACATTTGGGTCATGAGACGCATTAACCTGTTGTATTGTGCACTGTACTGTAAATTTTCAGTTTGATCAGATACAGTGTTTCCAATAATTTCAAGTCATGAATGCTGACCAGATAGTGAGGAAAAATTCGATATTTTACAAATATGCTCACATGCAGGCACGGCCATAAACACACAGACTAGAATTATTGCCCATGTATGATGTCAGTAACATATTTGTAAATAACTCCCTCTTTTCACAAGAAGTGCTGCTCTTAACCATTAACCAAAGTTTTGTAGGTTTAATGGTATTCACAAGCAGTCGTCGTGTTTCAATCAAAGCGGAGAATTTCTCAAAAAATTTCTGACTTTTTTGAAATCGTAATAAATGCTTTAGTACATAGTAAAGCCAACATGACAGTCCTAAGATCACTTTTAAGTTGAGCGAAAGATTTGCGTTTCAGGAATGAGAAGGCAGGATGAATTATATGACAAGTGTCCAAAGCTCGGTGTGGCATGCGTGCTTGAAGGGATTTGGTGCAGTTAAAGCTGTCGAGAGAGCCGTCATCGCGTCTCCATCTCTAAGTATGCTTGCACACAACGGAATACCTTCAGAGACTTTTACAAGTAGTATTTATACAGTGACTTGCTTACTTGTTGTAGGTAACTTCTTATTATGTACCAAGCCACGTTCCAGTCAACTCAACCACCATACACACAACACACACAGCACTCGCAGCGGAAAATACCTTTTCTTTGAAGGTATGCATGAGCTCAATGTGTACACAAGACCCATATGAAATTAATCATACAGCAGAGCCCTTAACATTAAGTCAATTATTGTTCTTTAACCACTTGTGCATATTCAACTGAAAAAGGCTTACAATTCAAAGACAAATTTAAATGTGTATGTTACATCCCAAATTAATGCCTTTACAACAAATTAGTCCAAATGTGTAAATAAAATACTTTGAATACAAAATTGTTAGTTGGTTAAGAAGCTTTTACAAAAATGAGAAAAAAGTAAATGATCAGACAGCTTGAAGGAAGTATGAATTGCAGTTAGGGTTTCTTTCCCTTAAATGGAACGCACAGAAGTGAATACACATGCTGAACAGCAAATAGAAAATAAAGTAAGTGAACTGTGCTTGTGTATTAAATACTGCAACAAGGACTGACAGACATAGAGGGTTAAGAAAGAACTAATAATTAGTGGACGAACTTTTAATTTTTCTATTTTTCGGGAACAACGTAACATAAGTAAATAAGAAAACAGTCATGAGGAAAAAGGTACTCATAAATATCCGTGGAGATTCCTGCTTGCCTTACTCAAACAAATGGAGAGAGGTGAATGGGAAAAGCAAAGCGTTTAGTCAAACTCCTCTTTCACTCCATCTCAACCCTACTTAAGAAAATAACCGATTGTCTTAAGTCTTAATGAATGCATCTTTTCGGCGCCATAATATACATATAACCATGCATTGGAATGGAATGAAGTCTTTTATTTCGCTTTCCCTGAACTGCTGGAAAAAACCAACTTGCACAGGAACGGTGAACTTGCTGGCGCAATAGACAGAATGAGACACCACTATTACCCACTATGATAACATAATCATTAAAGTAAACATCTTTAAGAAACGTAGCTAATGCCATGAAAAAATATCACAATCAAGTTTCACAATTCCAATTCATAGTATTAGCTTGAACTCATTCACTCAGTTCCAAACATGGTACAGGTAAATAAATATATGGTCATAGTTCCGCATTGTTGCAATTAGAAGGGAAAATACATATATTACCGAAATAATAGGGCAAAGCA
Source organism: Plutomurus gul (assembly GCA_019776185.1). Classification (NCBI taxonomy): domain Eukaryota; kingdom Metazoa; phylum Arthropoda; class Collembola; order Entomobryomorpha; family Tomoceridae; genus Plutomurus; species Plutomurus gul. The sequence continues at coordinate 4,351 of JABASC010000048.1, read as the reverse complement.
CAGTAGTAATCTGTATTTGCTTATTAGGTTGACAGGTGCCTTTGTATTTCAATTCTGAAATTAATCATGACTTCTTCCACACCCAAATTATACGTGCGATTAAAATAGAAACAAATATAGATCAAACTGGAAAAGTTATTTGCACACGAGCAGTCGCATTATCCTAGCTCGTATGTCGTAGTACAACTCATTTTCGCTGACATTTGCCAAGTTCTTTCGCCTGGAGCACTAGCAAATGATTTCCTCTTCAACTTTTAATAAAGTCCACTTTAGTTTATCCAAGCTGCCAGTGTACATGACAATTTATACATATTACAATGTATACATACATACAGCTCACAAACGAAGCAGGGAATGGAATCCAATTTTTATAAGCTGGAAATAGCATGCGTACAATTCAATTTTAAGTTGAACTAATATGAGTTGCCCAGAAGCGAGACAATATTTCATGATATGATCAAATCAAAGGAAGTTGAGTGGGACAAGGAATGATTGATGGATGTGTTTGAAGGATAGGTCCTCCATGAGCACATTATGACTGCATAATGGACTCTATATGTACACACAACACACTACTACACGGAGCTGTGGTGAATCTCATGCAAACATGTTGTCAAGTACTGCAGAGACTGTAGACATGTAGTTCAGGTCCAACATATCACTTTGCCAAGTTAATAAATAATAAATAACAGGCTTTCTTAAATCATTTTCTATTAAAATTGAAATATGAAGGGACAATAGATCGTTTAGCTGAAAAAATGCGTGTGTCCTATTCGACGCTGTCATAAATAAGGGTGCAAGTGCCAGCAGACTATGACCACCTCTGCGATATCTCAGAAACCCAAGCCTACTTGGATGCTACGAATACTTCAGCTACCCTTCCACTATCTGTACATAAATATAGTTTGTTATAATGAATACACAGCTGCAGAACTATCTTTAAACAACTCTCCACTTCATGAAGACATAACAATAATTCCTTCTAATATTATTTCTACGGCCATAGTCTGATTGGATTAGCATGCGTCACACAATCAATATAACAGTTAGACGATGCACGATTGTGTACAGGAATACTAACGTGACATTTGAGATAGGTGACCTGGCAAGACAATTAAATGCTTAAAATGACACGAAGACAAAGGGGATGGCTCCAAGGGATTATATAGATCAGTCGATAAGGGTCGGATGGTTAACTGTATCATCTCTCTAGTCAAGTGTCTACCACAAGAACATTATTGAAGTTACCTGCTCAACTTTTAATAGTAGCAACAGGTCTCTCTTTCTGCCTCTCTCTATCTCTCTTTCTCTCGCTGTAGGAGACACCTAAGATTGCATAAAACACCTCGAGAAATAATAATATTAGAGAAGACTAGATGGGCGAAGATGATGGAGGAGCGAACGATATGAGAGCGCTTAGATGCCCTCTCTTTGTACTGGGCTGCTCTTGTTTCAAACTTCAAGTGGGGATCACACACAGTGATGCAGTAATTGCTGGGAGAACTGGTTAAGAAAACACTATAGTTACTGTCGCTTTGGTAATTTGCGGCCATCCATCAAACAATCCCCGCATATCTTGACGTACTGGCCCACCCCCACATAGATTTACAACACTACGCCCATTATAGTTCATGACTCGACTGGAGAGAGTGGATATGGTGGAAAACTCGTAAGTTGTTCCTTCCAGTACACATGTCAACTGTTGAATTACAATTATATGATGAGCATGCTGAGGAGAACATAGACCACGGAATCATTCTACCTTCTACAGCAATTCATAATGCTTAGCATACTTTATTGTATACTACAGGTTCACATTTCCCTGTTTCTCCTGAATAACTTGTAGTATGTATATCTTGTGTCTTGCTTGTAGTCTGCGTCAATGTTCACCAGTCAAAGTAGGCAAATTATTCAGCTGAGAGAGAAACGTTAGACAATTAATGGAAAGAATTTAGCGTCTGGAAAACGGAAGTGTTTGTCAGCATGTTAAAGTAACGTAGTGGGCAGTGAAGTTACTATAGGGACTAGCACATTACATTAGTCTCACTGCCATAATTTCATCGAGACAGTTGTGAGCATTGTTAGACAGTGTAATAATGTAAATTGAAAACTGTTAGTACATTCCTAATAGATGGTAAATGTCTGCCTACGTAATTACACGTCCTCATCCTAATCCCCTCACATCTCATCAGTCAGCCAACTCAAACCATATACCTGCTATGTACATTCACACCGTACAAATGCTTTTTACTTGGTCTTCAAGCGCAATGTTCGCAGCAACTTGTCTAATGGCACCTACAGCACAGTGTTCAGCCCATTCTCAACTACCGACCCATGTAACAACAAATGCCAACAATGAAATAACAAGCAGAATACATATTTTTCACCACCATCAATCACCCTTTAAGGAGGCACATGTACGCGCTTTGTTGACATTTCCTCAAATCCTTTAAGGACATCTGTAATCAGTTGGATGCAACAATAGAAACTTCAGCCTTTTCAAGTGCAAAGAAACAAATGCTATTTATTTCACAAACTAATTATTTTAAGACTGTTACAAAATGCAACAGGCTTAATTGAAGCTGTTCTCATTCGATACATTCGGTTTCGATTGGTCCTTGTACAAATCAACATTAAGAGGAAGAACTAAAGACATAATGAAAATGTGAAAGCACCGGGAGACTTGGCCACTTTGTTTAACCATCACCCAATCTCCCAAGACAAAAAATTGGTCTAATTGAATGCAATCTTCTGTGGTCTTATACTTGAGCCCCTCATTAGTCACCTGTTAACAAGCCAGTCTGAGCCTAACTGCACCGAGTAAATTTAACGCAGGCTGCCTACCCTTAATTCAGTATAAGTACATACACGTATACTTAAACCACAAGATCTCATACAATCCAGATCCATTGTTATGTGTAGGCATGTTGAGCTGCCTGAATCCCTGACCTAGCCCACGTTACATACAACTAGGCCACTCAAATGAACTGTGAGTACACTCCATTTGGCTCACTCAACTGTAGATCACATTACAAGAGAATGTAAGTAACGTTCTGCTGAAAAAGTACAGAGCTTAAGATGATTCCAACTAAAGACGGCATAAGGGTCTGAAATTCACGCTCTCTGCGTTAATAGGGGTATACCGAATTTTTTGCTTGCAATTATAGCGTAGGCTCTTTAGATGCTAACCTCGGCACAGAGCCCTTAAAACAAATGTGAGCAGCATAGTACTTTCTTAGTTGCGTACTCATGAATTTGTGCAAATGTCATCGAGACACTGAAAGATACAAACTCAAAGCACAGATATTTTTCTTTAAATATATTTAGGATTAACACATAATTTGATTTTATGCGTAATCACAGTACACAGGGTGTCCTACCTTTGAGTAGAAAAGAGATGATAATTGGTGGACTTACTTGTATCGAAGTATCTACTCAATATTCTCACCAGAATATTATGCTAAAATTAGATGTTGCAATTTGAATGTGCTTGCTTTATGGTTATATTACTACCGCCTAATAATTCCATGACATTAGTATGCAAGGGTAAATCGAAAGACAGTCCCTTCTTGAATAAGCAACTAAACGTATTTGTTGCGTGCAAGCAGTTTTTATTATGAGTTCTACCTAACGTTTGAGTGCAACAATGTACTTAGCAAAACGTATGATGGAGAAGAAAAAATCTTTACTTACCTCGGGGTCAACTTTAGAAAACTCCGGGTCATCCTCATCCACTTCGAAGTACAATTCATTAGACGTAATGGAAACAATTCCAGGCGCCACAACTCCAGGGGATATCAAACGTGCCTTCGTACTAATATTTACAGGACCTATAATTTAACAATGATTCATTTATTTCACAAATATATACTTATACATTTGATATGAAAGTGAATAGATTAAAAATCAACCCAAAGAACAAATTATGTTTATTTCAGAGGAACTCATATCCGTTGTCTTATGTTTTTCTTACAGTTTAAAAATTAATATATTCCTTCATACTCTACTTAAAAGTAGACATTTACCACTTGAATCACATTCCCCAATTTAATGTCCTCACCATCACTCTCCAGCACTTGCATGAATCATTTTGCATGCGTACCCCTACTCCATACTAATGTGACTTCACAATAAACTGGTCTAAAATATGAAGTGATGATTCAACATGGTGAAAAACATATTTTATGAAAATATTAGCTTGCACTTAGAAGTGTACATGTTTGTATCTGATTGATGTACATTTTATCGTCTACTCTCACATTTGAAAATATCATCATACTAAAATTAAGATACTACACTAAGAGTTAACACATTATAGAGTTCCGGTTTAACCAGGGTTGTTAATAGTTAC